>LR752375.1:0-72285 GCA_902729485.2 Mus minutoides
AGAGACACTGAAACTTATAGAGGAGAAAGTGGGGAAATGCCTCGATGATATGGGCACTGGGGAAAAATTCCTGAACAAAACAGGAAAGGCTTGTGCTGTAAGATCAAGAATTGACAAATGGGACCTCATAAAGTTGCAAAGCTTCTGTAAGACAAAAGATATTGTCAACAGGACAAAAGGGCCACCAACGGACTGGGAACTTTCTGGATAACACTTGAAATGTAAATGAAGAAAATATCTAATAAAAATTGAAAAAAAAAAAAAAAAGAAAGAGATGCCCGTGAACATACAAGAAGCCTACAGAACTCCAAACATACTGGACCAGAAAAGAAATTCCTCTGGACACATAATTATCAAAACAACAAATTCATTAAATAAAGATAGAATATTAAAAAAGCAGTAAGGGGGAAAGGTCAAGTAACATATAAAGGCAGGCCTATTAGAATTATACCAGACTTCTCACCTGAGACTATGAAAGCCAGAAGATCCTGGACAGAGGTTATACAGACCTTAAGAGAACACAAATGCCAACCCAGGTTACTATATCCAGCAAAACTCTCAATTAACATAGATTGAGAAATCAAAGTTTTCCATTGTAGAAAGAAATTCACACAATATCTTTTCACGAACCCAGCCCTTCAAAGGATAATAAAAGGAAACCACCAAAACAAGGATGAAAACTACAGCCTAGAAAAAAATAAAAAGTAATCTTTCAACAATCCTAAAAGAAGACAACCCCAAGAACAGAATCCCAACGTTAACAACAAAAATAACATGAAGCAACAACTACTTTTCTTTAATTTCTCATACCATCAATGGACTCAATTCCCCAATAAAAAGACATTGACTAATAGACTGGCTACACAAACAGGATCCAACGTTTTCTTGCTTACAGGAAACGCACCTTAGGGAAAAAGACACTAACTTAGGGTGAAAGGCTGGAAAACTGTTTTCCAACCAAATGGTCCGAAGAAAAAAGCTGGAGTAGCCATTCTAATATCGGATAAAATTCACTTTCAACCCAAAGTTATAAAAAAAGACAAGGAGGGGCACTTCATACACATCAAAGGTAAAATCAAACAAGATAAACTCTCAATTCTGAATATCTATGCTCCAAATACAAGGGCAGCCACAGTCATTAAAGAAACTCTAGTAAAGCTCAAAGCACACATTGTACCTCACACAATAATAGTGGAAGACTTCAACTCCCCACTCTCACCAATGGACAGATCCTGGAAACAGAAACTAAACAGAGACACATAGACACTAACAGAAGTCATGAAACAAATGGATTTAACAGATATCTACAGAACATTTTATCCTAAAACAAAAGGATATACCTTCTTCTCAGCGCCACATGGTACCTCTTCCAAAATTGACCATATAATTGGTCACAAAACAGGCCTCCACAGATAAAAAATATTGAAATTATCCCATGCATCCTATCTGACCACCATGGACTAAGGCTGATCTTCCATAACAACATAAATAATAGAAAGCGAACATTCTCATGGAAACTGAACAATGCTCTACTCAATGATTCCTTACTCAAGGATGAAATAAAGAAAGAAATTAAAGACTTTCTAGAGTTTAATGAAAATGAAGCCACAATATACCTGAACTTATGGGACACAATGAAGGCAGTCCTAAGAGGAAAACTCATTGCCCTGAGTGCCTCCAAAAAGAAACTAGAGAGAGCATACACTAGTAACTTGACAGCACACCTACAAGCTCTAGAACTAAAGGAAGCAAATTCACCCAAGAGGAGCAGACAGCAGGAAATAATTAAACTCAGGGCCAAAATGAACCAAGTAGAAACAAAAAGAAATATTCAAAGAATCAACCAAACAAGGAGCTGGCTCTTTGAGAAAATCAACAAGATAGATAAACCCTTACCCAGACTCACTAGAGGGCACAGGGACAGTATCTTAATTAACAAAATCAGAAATGAAAAAGGAGACATAAAAACAGATCCTGAGGAAATCCAAAACATCATCAGATCCTACTACAAAAGGCTATACTCAACAAAGCTAGAAAACCTGGATGAAATGGACAATTTCCTAGACAGATACCAGGTACCAAAGTTAAACCAGGATCAGATTAACGATCTAAACAGGCCCATGTCCCCTAAAGAAATAGAAGCAGTCATCAATAGTCCTCCAACCAAAAAAAGTACAGCACCAGATGGGTTTAGTGCAGAGTTCTCTCAGACCTTCAAAGAAGACCTAATTCCAATTCTCCTCAAACTATTCCACAAAATAGAGACAGAAGGTACTCTACCCAACTCATTCTATGAAGTCACAATTACTCTGATACCTAAACCACACAAAGATCCAACAAAGAAAAACAACTTCAGACCAATTTCCCTCATGAATATCGATGCTAAAATACTCAATAAAATCCTTAGAAACCGCATCCGAGTAAACATTAAAACGATCATCCATCATGACCAAGTAGGCTTCATCCCAGGAATGCAGGGATGGTTTAATATATGGAAATCCATCAACGTAATCCACTATATAAACAAACTCAAAGACATAAACCACATGATCATCTCGTTAGATGCTGAGAAAGCATTTGACAAAATCCAACACCCTTTCATGATAAAAGCCTTGGAAAGATCAGGTATTTAAGGCCCATACCTAAACATAATAAAAGCAATATACAGCAAACCAGTAGCCAACATCAAACTAAATGGAGAGAAGCTGGAAGCAATCCCATTAAAATGAGGGACTAGACAAGGCTGCCCACTTTCTCCCTACCTATTCAATATAGTACACTCCTCCATTGCTGGTGGGATTGCAAACTTGTACAACCACTTTGGAAATCAGCCTGTTCCTCTTTCTCCCCATCCTTGCCAGCATCTGCTGTCACATAAATTTTTGATCTTAGCCATTCTGACTGGTGTGAGGTAGAATCTCAGGGATGTTTTGATTTGCATTTCCCTGATGATTAAGGATGTTGAACATTTTTTCAGATGTTTCTCAGCCATTTGGAATTCCTCAGTTGAGAATTCTTTGTTTAGCTCTGTACCCCATTTTTAATGGGGTTATTCGTTTTTCTAGAGTCCAGCTTCTTTAGCTCTTTGTAGATGTTGGATATTAGTCCCCTATCAGATTTAGGATTGTTAAAAATCCTTTCCCAATCTGTTGGTGGCCTTTTTGTCTTGCTGACTGTGTCTTTTGCCTTACAGAAGCTTTGCAATTTTATAAGGTCCCATTTATCAATTCTTGATCTGACCACACAGGCCATTGCTCTTCTGTTTAGAAATCTTTCCCCTGTGGCCACATGTTCGAGGGTTTTCCCCACTTTCTCCTCTATAAGTTTCAGTGTCTCTAGTTTTATGTGGAGGTCTTTGATGCACTTAGACTTAAGCTTTGTACAAGGGGATAAGAATGGGTCAATTTGCATTCTTCTACATGATAACCGCCAGTTGTGCCAGCACCATTTGTTGAAAATGCTGTCCTTTTCCCATTGGATGGTTCCTCAGAAAATTGGACATAGTACTACCAGAAGATCAAGCAATACCTCTCCTGGGCATATGCCCAGAAGATATTCTGTTGGGGTCCACTGCCTGCAGTGGACGGGGTTCCTGGAGGATTGGCCCGAAGCCGAAATGAAACTAAGGGAGTGGGGAAAGAAAAAAGATCTCCAAGGCTACATGGTTGCTTCTGCTTAGAATTACTGTTTAATGGTGGACAAGCATTTGGGGATAAAGGAAGGGAAGCCTCGCCCCCAGTCTTCTGTGCAGGCATTCTGGAGTTTGGCGGGAACCCCGAAGTATCCTGACATCTCGAAGGTTGGGCAGGTGGGCTGGTCGTAGGTGGGCCGCCGGTAAGCTGGGCAGAGCCGGGGGATCTGGGAGACACACAGAACCTGGCTGCGGGGGTGGGGGTGGGGGGGGGCTATCTCTTAGCCTAATTAACAAAACAACAGGTGCCATTGGGTGCGGCTTTCTCAAGGCTTCCGTCTTAGCACCAACTATGTTGGTGAAGAAGGGACATCACAATATTCCACATGGTAATAAGAACACATGCTCCACTATGTTCATAGCAACCTTATTTATAATAGCCAGAAACTGGAAAGAAACCAGATGTCCCTCAACAGAGGAGTGGATATAGAAAATGTGGTGCATTTACACAATGGAGTACTACTCTGCTATTAAAAACAATGAATTTATGAAATTCTTGGGCAAATGGATGTATCTGGAGGATATAATCCTTAGTGAGGTAACCCAATCACAAAAGAAGTCACTTGATAGGCACTCGCTGATAAGTGGATATTAGCCCAGAATCTTGGAAACCCAAGATAAAATTTGCAAAACACAAGAAAATCAAGAAGAATGAAGACCAATAAGTGGATACTCTATTCCTCCTTAGAATCGGGAACAAATCACCCATGGAAAGAGATAGAGAGACAAAGTTTGGAGCTAAGAGAAAAGGATGAGACTATTCCACCTGGGGATCCATCCCATAATCAGCCACCAAACCAGAGACTATTGCATATATTAGCAAGATTTTGGTGAAAGGACTCTGTTATAGCTATCTCGAGTGAGGCTATGCCAGTGCCTGGCAAATACAGAAGTGGATGCTCACAGTCATTTATAGGATGGAACACAGGGCCCCCAATGGAGGAGTTAGAAAAAGTACCCAAGGAGCAGAAGGAGTCTGCAACTCTATATGTGGAACACCAATATGAACTAACCAGTACTCCCAGAACCCGTGTCTCTAGCTGCATATGTAGCAGAAGACGGCCTAGTCGGCTGTCATTGGGAAGAGAGGCTCCTTGGTCTTGCAAATTTTATATGTCCCAGTACAAGGGAATACCAGGGCCAAGAAGTGGGAGTAGGTGGGTAGGGGACCAGGGGCAGGTAGAAGGTATAGGAAACTTTCAGGATAGCATTTGAAATATAAATGAAGAAAATATCTAATAAAAATTAATTAATTGATTAATTAATTAATTAATTTAAAATGTTCGTGGGATGAAAAATAAAAAGAAAGAAATTGGGAAATTAGGGGTGGGGACAGACTGATAGATCCAGAGAGAGAGAGAGGAAAATGTAAATTGGATATATTTTATGAAAAAAGAAACTATTATCAATAAAAGGAAAAAATGAAAAATTTTGAAATCGAAAAAATTAAAATATCACTATATTAAATGTTCCTTCTTTTCTTCTCCTCAATCCCTCTGTTTTAGGGTTTCTATTCCTGCACAAACATCATGATCAAGAAGCAAGTGGGGGAGGAAAAGGTTTATTCAGCTTACACTTCCATCACCAAGGAAGTCAGGACTGGAACTCAAGCAGGTCAGGAAGCAGGAAATGATACAGAGGCCATGGAGGGATGTTCTTTACTGGCTTGCTTCCCCTGGCTTGCTCAGCCTGCTCTCTTATAGAACCCAAGACTACCAGCCCAGAGATGGTCCACCCAAAAGGAGACTTCCTCACTTGATCACTAATTGAGAAAATGCCTTACAGCTAAATCTCTTGGAGGCATTTCCCCAACTGAAGCTCCTTTCTCTGTGATAACTCCAGCTGTGACAAGTTGACAAACAAAACCAGCCAGTACACCCTCTCACATTTTCCCTTTTGCTTCTTTTCAAATTCATGATTTATGGTCTTTTTCTCTAGTCTGTTTTGCACATGCACACTGTACTCAATGATAACTTTGTCAAGGAAGAAATAAAGAAAGAAATGAAAGACATTTTTGAATTCAATGAAAATGAAGCTAAGACTTTTTTGAATTCAATGAAAATGAAGCTAAAACATACCCAAAATTATGGGCTACAGTTAAAGCAGTGCTAAAAGGAAAAATCACTGTCCTGAGTGCCTTCAAAAAGAAACTGAAGAGAGCATACTCTAGCAATTTGATAGTACATTTGAAAGCTCTAGAACAACAACAAAAAAAAAAGAGCAAATATATCCAAGAGGTATAGATGGCAGGAAATAATCAAACCCAGGAATGAAAACAAACAAACAAACAAACAAACAAACAAAAAATGGAAACAAAAAGAACTACACAAAGAATAAATGAAACTAGGAACTGGCTCATTGAGAAAATCAGCAAGATAGATAAACCCTTAGCCAGACTAACCAGGGGACATAGAGACCATATCTAAATGAATAAAATCAGAATGAAAAGGGAGACATAACAATGGAAAATGAGGAAATCCAAAAGATCATAGATCCTACTACAAAAGCCTATACAAAACAGAACCAGAAAATCTGGATGAAATGGACAATTACCTAGACAGAAACCAGGTGCCAAAGTTAAATCAGGAACAGATAAACTGTATAAAAGTCCCCAAACCCATAAAGAAATAGAAGCATTTCATAAATTCACTGTTTTTAATAGCTGCGTAGTACTCCATTGTGTGAATGTACCACATTTTCTGTATCCATTCCTCTGTTGAGGGACATCTGGGTTCTTTCCAGCTTCTGGCTATTATAAATAAGACTGCTATGAACATAGAGCATGTGTCCTTATTACAAGTTGGAGCATCATCTGGGTATATGACCAGGAGTTGTATTGCTCGATCTTCTAGTAGTACTATGTCCAGTTTTCTTAGGAACGCCCAGACAGATTTCCAGAGTGGTTGTACCACCTTGCAGTCCTACCAGCCATGGAAGGCTGTTCCTCTTTCTCCACATCCTAACCAGAATCTGCTGTTATCTGAGTTTTTTTTAACTTAGCCATTGCTACATCCACTCCAGTAGTGACAAGCACGGCAGGCCCTGAAAACCTGGGTGCTGTCCGGAGGTGAAAAGTTCATGGAAACTTAGCCTCCTAGAACCATGTCATCCTGTATAATGAATGCTCCAATGTCCTTACTTTAGTTGGTAAACGGATCTGTGTGCTTTCCCTTAATATTGAGGAACCAGAAGAGATACTTAGAACTATAGATAGCTGAGTTACACCTATATACAAGTATTTACAATGGCCTGCGTGGAAGGTGGACTATACAATAGACTAGAATGAGAACTATGGCAAGGACACGAAGCCCTTGCCCCTGACTTCTAAGATTAAGTGGACCTTAGGTGGAGCTGTTTTTGTTCCCAGTTTTTAACATTAAATTTTATCCCAGTTGGTTCCTGCCAGTTCTTCTGGGTTTGCATTCCTCTTTTTTGGGGTAAGAATCCAGTAACCTCATTGTACCTTGAGTACACTGTGTACACAAACTTCCCTATTTTCTTCTACATAAAATGTTTGATGCTCGATTTGACAAATTACATTCAGATCCACACTCCCTTGTGTCAAGTCTGTTTTTCACCCTACTTTCGCCTACTCCTTTGCCCACTTGCCTCCAGAGACCCATTCCATGCAGACAGGAGATCAAAATGGTCTGAGGCAAGCCGGTTTTAGACAAATGGATGAATCTAGAGGATATCACCCTAAGTGAGGTAACCCAATCACAAAAGACCACACATGATATGCACTCACTAGTATGTGGATATTAGCCCAAAAGCTCAGAATACCCAAGATAGAATTTGCAAAACACATGAACTCAAGAAGAAGGAAGACCAAAGTGTGGATACTTTGATCCCTCTTAGAAGGGGGATCAAAACACCCATGGAATCAGTTACAGAGACAAAGTTCAGAACAGAAACTGAAGAAATGATCATCCAGAGACTGCCCCACCTGGGGATCCTTCCCATAAACAACCACCAAAACCAGACACTATTGCAGATACCAACAAGAGCTTGCTGACAGGAGCCTGATATAGCTGTCTCTTGAGAAGCTCATCCAGTGCCTGACAAATACAGAAGTGGGATTTTACAGCCATCCATTGGATGGAGCACCGGGTCCCCAATGAAGGAGTTAGAGAAAGTACCCAAGGAGCTGAAGGGGGTTGCAGCTCCATAGGAGGAACAACAATATGAACTAACCAGTACCCCCAGAGCTCCCTGGGACTAAACCACCAATCAAAGAAAACACATGGTGGAACTTGTGGCACTATCTATATATGTAGCAGAGGATGGCCTAATCGATCATCAATGGGAGGAGAGGCCGTTGGTCTTGTGAAGGTTCTATGTCCCAGTATAGGGGATTGCCAGGGCCAGGAAGTAGGAGTGAGTGGATTGGGAAGCAGAGGGAAGGAAGAAGTGATAGGGGATTTTCTGAGGGGAAATATAAATAAAGAAAATATCTAATAAAATAAACATTAAAAAAGAAATAGAAGCAGTCATTAATAGTCTCCCAACAACAACAACAACAACAGCAGCAGCAAAAAGGCCCAGGACCAGATGGATTTAGTACAGAGAAGACATAATACCAATACTCTTCAAACTATTCCACATAATAGAAACAGAAGGAACACTACCCAGTTCATTATATGAAGCCACAATTACTCTTATACCTAAATCACACAAAGAACCAACAAAGAAAAAGAACTTCAGACTGATTTCCCTTATGAATATCAATGCAAAAATACTCAATAAATTTAGGCAAACCAAATCCATGAAAACATCAAAAGCATCACCCATCATGATCAATTAGGCTTCATTCTAGGGATACAGGGTTGGTTCAATATAAGGAAATCTATAAACATAATCCACTGAATAAACAAACTCAAAGAAAAAAAANGAATGGATCTTCTGGCCCAAAGTTCCAAAGTCCTTCCACAGTCCTCCCCAAAACATGGTCAGGTTGTCACAGGAATACCCCACTCTGCTGGTACCAATTTGTCTTAGTGAGGGTTTCTATTCCTGCACAAACATCATGACCAAGAAGCAAGTTGGGGAGGAAAGGGTTTATTCAGCTTACACTTCCATACTGCTGTTCATCACCAAAGGAAGTCAGGACTGGAACTCAAGCAGGAGCTGATGCAGAAGCCATGGAGGGATGTTCTTTACTGGCTTGCTTCCTCTGACTTGCTCAGTCTGCTTTCTTATAGAACCCAAGACTGCCAGCCCGGAGATGGTCCCACCCACAAGGGGCCCTTGATCACTAATTGAGAAAATGCCTCACAGCTAGATCTCATGGAGGTATTTCCCCAACTGAAGCTCCTTTCTCTGTGATACCTCCAGCTGTGTCAAGTTGACACAAACCTAGCCAGTACAGAAAGGTATTATTTCAAATACATTATATGAAATTGGCTTTATCTTGTTATCAAAGCCATATAAAGAAAGGTGATGGTTAGTTTTGGCAACTTGACAGAATCTAGAGTAACCTGGTAAGGAAGTCTAGTTGGGGACTGTCTAGATTAAGCTAACCTGTAAAAGTTTATGGAAGATTGAATGAACTTATTAAAAGACCTAAACAAGTGGATGACATCATTTCTTGGACAGGGGATCCTGATTTTTTACGAGTGTAGAGAGTGAACTGAGCATCAGCACAAAACAGCTCTCGATAGTAGTTTTTGATATGAGAGGCTGCTACAGGTTCCTTCTATTTTGAGGTCCCTGAAATGATTGTAACCTGTAATTGTGATCCAAATTAAATATCTAATGTTACAGTTGCATTTATTGAACATTTTACTATAGAAACAAGAAATGAAATTGAAATAGGTTACAATGAAAGAGAAATTTAATCAAGTTTTATAAATTAGTCGTATCCAGTTTTATTTAGGTGTTCTATGTATCTTTGTTATAACTCTTTATGAAATCTTTTATATAAATGGTATTAGTTTACTCTAGAAGGACTTTCTTTATTTTATCTCTAAGATCTAAGTTTTCGTATATTCATTTATCCTTTCATTACTACCTTTAAAAGGGTTCTCTCGTGTGGAGGTCATAGGACTGTCTTCAATAAAAGGTATTGGGAGATGAAGAAAACCAGATTTTTAAAAAATGACATACTCTTAACTTTCCAACTACATAAGGATCTTCAAAAGAAATAATAGACTAGAATTAAAAGACACAAACTATGAAAATACTAGAGGGAAATATATAGAAAACACTTGAAGGTATTACATTGCAATGGGTAGAGAGTTTTTTCAACATCCTTGTTTTGCAGAAGATCAAAAGAAAACAAAAACAAATAAAAACAAAATAAAAAAGTATGATTGTCTCAAGGTAGAAAGAATCTACTTGGCAAAGTTCATAGTCTATAGAATAAAAAGAAACAATTTCATAATAGAGAAAAATAGCCAAAAAAAAATTTTAGAAGTAGGTTTGTTTTCAGAGTATAAAATTAATTCAAAAACTCAATAGTAAGTAATGGATAAATGGTGTCTAGTGAGATGGCTTGGTAGATAAAGAAGCTTGCTTACAAGATGATGATCTGTGTTCAAATCCTGAGATCCGTGTGAGAGAAGGAGAGAACTGATTTTTGTAATTTTCTAGGACTTCTACACACTAACATCATGAAGGAGTAAATGAAGAGAAAAATCACATAAATGTAATAAAAATTTTAAAAATTAGTGGTCAGAATAAATAAGAAGATATTGTTGTAAAAAGTAACACAAACCATTCTGTAGAGTAGTAGAATGGACAGCTCCTAAAGAATAATAAGTGATCAAGAGATATTTTGGACAGTTACAGTTAGCTAGGAACAAGAATCTAAGATGTGTTATTGGACAAAAGGGTTACTAGGGATAGAAATAATATAGTATACTATGTGTATAGGCTGGAAGAAATGAAAAAAGGTAGAAAGAAGGATTTTGAAGTTTTTTTTTTAATTGTAAATAAATAGTGCTTGAGAAGACAGGCATACTTAATATAACTTGAACAATTTACAATGTACATTATGTATAGAATTATTGCATAGCACCTCATTAATATATATGACTTTTGTGTTTTCATTCATCCACTAAAAATGAAATTTAACTTCTAAGAAGCAAGCTCAGTCCCCAAGGCCAGTTAATTATTTTTTCCCTAAGAAGACAGTATGAGGATCTTCAGCTATACTCTGGAGGAATCTCCAGAGCTCTCTGAGTATCTAAAATTCTCCTCACACCTTCATGTACTAGTTTCTGAAATACAGCTATGATAATTAGTATAAATACTGTGTGCTATTCTTCATTAGATGCCATTTATTTTATTAATGGCAGTCATTGCTAACACATGCAGGTCTTTGAACTTACTTGAGGATTAGCTATGAGCCTTCAAGAAAGGTGAGCAAAGCATGCAAAGATAAAAAGCCACATTGATTGAATTTTGTCTGGCAAGTTCTTCATGAGCCCACTGTCACCTGTATTTTCGTATACAGATGCCACCTGTGAATTATAGAAGCAATCGCGACCTTTTTCCTGTAGTATGTATTGCAGAGAAAAAGGTATGTGACCCTTTCAAGGGAAAAGGATGAATTCATTGTGAATTCAGAATTTGGTCTGTGTGGAAATTCTGTCCTGACCTCTTGCTTTAGACAAGCTGGAAACATGGACCATCTCCTAAGAAGCAGCTGGAAGAAGATCTTAGAAATATTACATAGTAGATTTTTAACTTTTTAGAGTAACTATTTAGAGTAATTATCCTTCTATAAACTGAGCATTTACTAGCCAGTGAAAAGGTAAGTTCCATAAAATAAATGGTCTGTGTATACCTACTGTGAGTATCTTGAAAACAGTGCTTTAAAAATAAATAAATAAACAAACAAACAAATAAATAAATAAAGGGCTAAAACAAATTAAAGGCTAAAGGTTATTCTAAAATAGTTTAGAGATGAAAGTCAAAGTATAAGTGACAAAACCCTGGGGGAATTTTGATAATTCAAATATTTAAAAATCCTCTCAGAAAGTATAGAAAGTACAAGATGTTTGTTGTAAATTTATATTGTTCAGTGTATACTTCATTCAATCGGGTAGAAGACACAATCAGAAAGGACAGAGATTCAAAGGATAAAATGATCTTTCTGTACACTGATGAAGGCTTAGACATACAGGAATAATCTCTCAGTCACATTAAAAATCTTGTGCCCTTAGGTCAGATTTATGCTGTATTTAATCTGTAACTCTTGTACCTGTGTGTTTCTCATACTATCCTCAGAAATTGAGATTCTCACTTATCTTCTTAGATTCTAAGTTAAGTTATGAATAGAATAATAGAGAATACTTCCTTTCTTCTTCTCATACATGCATGCATGCACACACACAAACACACACATACACACACACACACACACACACACACACACACATATGCACGCTTACACACAAACTCCATTTGTATATAATAAAGCCATTGCAGAAACTTATTATATGGGATAAGAGTGGCCACTTCAGTTTTTTAAAGGTATAATACGTAACTAAAATGGGCAAAATCTCAACACAAAGATAATGGCAATAATAGAGTAGATATTCTTCCAAATATGGTAAGGCAAACAAGAAAATGTAAGTATCATTAGGTTGTAAGAGCTACATGTATCAGAGATTAAAAAATCTATATCCTAGGCAATTGGGCTACCTTGATCTCTGTTCCCACTGTTGGATGATATCTGGAGATAATTAAAACAAAAATTAAGAAGGAGGAAAGTTGTATCTAAAATTAAGGACTACAATAATGAAACATTGAAAGGAATGGTTCTTGTGAAATAGCATGGCCAGCATGCATAGTCTTAGAGTGAAAACAAACCAAAGACCATGAGAAGGCACAGGCAACACCAGTGGCCTAAAGGCGGAATGGGAAATTTGGAGAAAAAAACTCTCAGGACTTGACCTTACCCAGAACAAAAGCATTCTGTGCTATTATCACATAGCAATAACATCCTGATCATGTTAACAGCCTGAATCATATTGCATTTGGCATGCTCTTTTATTTTTGTAATAATTACTCTCTGTTTAAAGGTTATGTCTTCATTTCAAACTGATTCTACAGTTGAACATTATTATAACACGATTATATAAGTACAACAAAATTAGCAATTTCAGTGTTGAATAATGCTGGTTACATTTTAAGCCTTTTGTGTCCTAGTCATACCTTCATGCTTCTGGATATGTCCCTATTAATGTATCTAGATATGTTATATTAAAAGCATGAGAATGTATGTAGAAAAAGATGTTAAAATTCAACCCAGTGCTCATTACTTCATTTATAATATTCTAGCATTCAGGAGAAACGTTTCATGGTTTGGTTATGGATTACTTGTTCAATTGATGTTTAATGAGAAACATTATATACTCACCAAGAACTTACCACATAGTCTGCCAGTTAGTTCCCTGTGATGAAACAAATGAAAAAAAAAATTATTCATTATAACTAAGTCAAATTATTTCAGACTGTTAGCATGCAACACATCAACAGTTTACCAATCCCTAACAGAAAGTGATAATTGTGTTATTTAAAAATGCAGAAACGTTTTATGCATGACAATTGGCTCATATATAATAATAATCTATCAAATCATTATGCTATTTAAAGAGCACAGATTGTTTCTATACTGTCCTTTGTCAGATATATATATATATATATATATATATATATATATATATATATATATATATANTGGTGGGACTCACCAATGACCCAGGCCTGCAGATTCCACTCTTCATCACCTTCCTCCTCATCTATACCATCACCCTTATAGGAAATCTGGGGCTCATCCTGTTGATTCTCTTGGATTCTCGGCTCCACACCCCCATGTACATTTTCCTAGGTAACCTGTCCTTAGTGGACTTCTGTTACTCTTCAACAGTAACTCCAAAGGTCATAGCTGGATTCCTTACAGGAGACAAGATCATGTCTTACAATGCTTGTGCCTCTCAGATGTTCTTTTTTGCAAACTTTGGAGATGTGGAAAACTACCTTTTAGCCTCAATGGCCTATGATCGTTATGTAGCAGTGTGTAAACCCCTGCATTATGCTACCACCATGACTACACATGTGTGTGCATATTTAGTCATTGGCTGTTATATCTGTGGTTTCCTCAGTGCTTCCATCTATACTATGGATGCATTAAGTCTCTCCTTCTATGAATCTACTGTGGTCCATCATTTCTTCTGTGATGTCCTTGCAGTAATGATTGTATCTTGCTCTGATAGACATGTTAATGAACTGATTCTTATTTATGTAGTCAGCTTCAATATGTTTTTTGCCCTTATAATCATCTTAATATCCTACATGTTCATTTTCACCAACATACTAAAGATCCACTCATCTGCAGGATATCACAAAGCTGTCTCCACATGTGCCTCACACTTCACAGCTGTCTCTATTTTCTATGGGACTATCATATTCATGTACTTGCAGCCTAGCTCCAGTCACAGCATGGACACTGACAAAATTGCATCTGTCTTCTACACCATGGTCATTCCCATGCTGAACCCTCTTGTCTACAGTCTGAGGAACAAGGATGTGAAAAGCGCATTCACAAAGATTGTGTTGAGGTTAAGATAATGTCTGCAGCTTTGATTTTAGGTTTTTAGAATGCAAAACACTTGGATACATTCATCTTATCTTAACTCTATAATGAATCTCATTTTCCCTCCCTACTCAAATATAAGAATCTCATGTGACTGCCTCTGCAATGACATGTTGGCTTTCATAATGATATCATTATGTTCTGAAGATATGAGTAACATGGTTATTATAACTTTACATCAGACTGTGAAAAAAATAAATTTACTATATTATCATATTTGATCCTTCCCATACAATATTTTTCTGTCATATCAATAGTAATCTATATTTGCATGTGCATGCATAATCCTTTAATGTGAAGACACACTCATAGATTTCTTGAGAAGGCTGCTACAAATAGATGTCAGAAATTTGCAATAATATGACATAGATTTGTTTGTGTCTACATTTTTGTGTTCAGTTAATTATGATCATTTTATAGGGACATCCAGATGAACCTACTAAAAATTTTAATTATTATTTAACTACTACAATATGAGGGGAGTAAAATCTGGAATGTAAAAAAAAATAAAGAAGAAGATGATGAAGAAGAACTAAAGACCTGAATTTCTAAAAGTTTTCTACACATTTATTCAGAAGATGCCTCACATGTAAGATTTACAATGAGTCATAGATACACATGATGCCATTGAACTCAAAACTATACTAATAAACTCCCCCACTTAAAAATGAGAAACCTGTGTTTTACCAAGAACTTATTATGTTTCTGGATGTTATTGTCTAATACCCATGAAATAATAATAATAATAAATAAATACATACATAAATAATAATACATAATAAATAATAAATAAATACATAAAGAATAAAAATTATTCACTTACAAGGTTACTAATTATTCATTTAAAATATCTTTTTGAGATATACTGCAACAAAGACATCTGACCATGTTTTTATGTTTGTTTTCCTGTTTGTTTGTTTGTTTGTTTGTTTGTTTTATTTTTTGATTCTTCCTTTTTTTTTTTTACAGTCCAGTCTTTATCTCCCTCCTGGTCCACCCTCTAACTGTTTCATATACCATACCTTTCCCAAGACACCCATCTCAAAGGGAATGCCCCCAGACACCACCTCCACCACACCAGACCTCTGTATTCCATGGGGTCTCAAGTCTCTTAAGGGTTAGGTGCATCTTCTCTCACTGAGTCAAGACTCAGTAGTTCTCTGGTATATGTGTGTTGGGGCACTCATATCACCTGATGTATGCTCTCTGGTTGGTGGTTCAATATCTGAGACATCTCTGGAATTCACGCTAGTTGAGACTGCTGGTCTTCCTATAGAGTCAACCTCCTCCAAGGCTTCTTCCATCTTTTCTTTGATTCATCCACAGGAGTCACTGTCTTCTGTCCATTGGTTGGGTGTAAATATCTACATGTGACTTTTTCTGCTGCTTGTTGGGGCTTTTTTTCGAGGGCAGCCATGCTAGGCTCCTGTTTCTAAACACACTATAGTATCATTAGTAGTGTCAGATTTTGGGGACTCCCCTTGACCAGGATCCAAATTTGGGCCTGTCACTGGACCTCCTTTCCCTCAGGTTCTTCTCCATTTTTGATCCTGCAAGAACAATTATCAGTCAGAGTTTTGACTATGAGATTGCAACCCTACCCCTCCATTGATGCCCTGTCATTCTACTGGAGATGGATCCTATAAGTTCTCTCTCCCCACTGTAGTACATTTCATCTAAGCTCCCTCTCTTTGAGTCCTGAAAGTCTCTTACCTCCCAGGTCTCTGATACACTCTAGAGGTTCTCCACACCTTCCAATTGGAGAGGTTGCCTGTTTCCATTCTTTCTGTTGGCCTTCAGGGCTTCATTCTTGTTCCACAACACACAATACCTGATCATGTTTCTCTCTTCTCTTCCTTGTCCCCTTTCCTACCCAGGACCATCACTCCTTTACCCCAACCCCAAGATTGAATTCCTCTCCCTCTCAAGTAGAATTGAGGCATCCTCACTTGGGCCCTTCAGCTTGTTGACATTTTGAGTTCTATAGACTGTATCTTGGATAGTCTGTTTTTGTTTTTGTTTTTTGTTTGCTTGTTTGTTTGTTGCTAACAACCACTTATTAGTGAGTACATACCATACATGTACTTTTGGGTCTGAGTTAGCTCATTCAGGATAATATATTCTAGTTCCATCTATGTTCCTGCAAAACTTGGGATGTCCTCATTCTTAATAGCTGAATAGTATGCCACTATGGAAATGACCTATTCTACATCCATTCTACTGTTGTGGGACATCTGGTTGTTTCCAGATTCTGTCTATCACAAATAATGGTGCTATGTACATAGGCGGACATGTGCCCCTGTGGCCTGGTGAGTCATATTTTGTGTATATGCCCAGGAGTGGTATAGCTGGGTCTTCAGGTAGATCTATTTTCAATTTTCTGAAGAATCTCCAGATTGATTTCCAGAGTGGTTGTGCCACTTTACAATCCCACCAGCAGCAGAGAAGTTTTCTTCTTCCTCCATATCCTTGCCAACATATTGTTACTTGAGTTTTTGATCTTAGCCATTCTGATTGTTGTAAGGTGGAATCTCAGGGTCAATTTGATTTCCATTTCACTGATGACTAAGGACAATTAACAGTTTTTTACATGTTTCTCATCCATTTCATATTCCTCTGCTGTGAATTATCTGTTTACTTCTATACCACATTTTTGTTGGATATTTTCTTTATTTACATTTTGATTCAGTTGCATGGTTTCTTGGTCACTAGTTTCTTGAGTTATTTATATATTTTTTATATTATCCCTCTATGGTATGTGGGGTTAGTGAAGATTTGTTTCTCAATCTATAGGTTGCTGATTTGTCCTAGTGACAATATTCTTTGACATACAGAAGCTTTCCAATTTCATGAGGTCCCATTTATCAATCATCGAACTTAAAGCCTGAGATATTGGAGTTCTGTTTAGGAAATTTCCCCCATGCCAATGAGTTTGATGTTCTTTCCCACTTTTTCTTCTATTAGATTCTGTGTATCTGATTTTATGTTGAGGTTCTTGATCCACTTAGACTTGAGCTTTGTGAAAGGAGACAAACATATATCTATTTTCATTTTTCCACATACAGACTGCCAGTTAGGCCAGCACCAATTATTAATGATGTTTTCTTTTTTCATTGTATATTTTTTGCTTCTTTAAAAGAGTTAGAGTCACTTCTATGCTGTGATTAAGAGTTTAATTAGAGAGGAATAGAAATACTATTAGTAAGTCCATGCAGTAAATGTTAATAAAGTCTTTGAAGAGGATAGATCATGTGAGGAGATATAGTCTATGTGGTGAATGACAAATAGTATATAAATGAGCAGAGAAAACATCTAAAGTTGTAGAAGTAACAGAAAATATTAAGCTTAAATTTAAATCATAAAATTAAATATCAAGTGACAATTCAATTTATATAATTTATTATTCAAGAAATTTATACATGTTTATAAGGAAGTATAGTCCTTCTTACCCTTTAGTACCCTTACTCACCCCCTTCTTCTCGCAATGAAACCCTTCTTCTCAACAACTTTCCTTCCAACTTTCATATCTTTTATGTGTGGCCCACTGAGTTAAATAAGTTTATTTATATGAGTGGCATGAAGGGATAATTTATTGGGGCATGAAAAGCTTAGTAATGAAAAATATAATGCACCATCCATCATTAACTGTCAATAGTCCTCAGGAATGGGTCAGCCCTCATAAACTCTTCCCCATTACAAGATAAAATGACGATGCTCCCAATCTTATGAATTCCCTATGCAGATAACCACAATTGAAGTTCATGGATGCAGCAGCTATGTCATGTCCAAAAGACATTGATTCGTAGAATTCTTCTCAACCACAGGCTCTTAACAGTCTTTCTAACCCTCTCTTCTATATTATTTCATGATCTTTAGTGGTGGAAGGCATGATAAGATGGCCTCTTTAAGGATGAGAACTCCACAGTCAATAAGTGCCAAACCCCATGTATGGAAATGTTGCAATCAGTTCATGTGATTATAGATGCCAAAAAATATCCACTGTGTTTTCTGTGAAAGCTGGTAAACCAGGTAGGCTTGTGGGTTAATTAAGACACAGATCACACATGTGAGAAAGGAGAAGGGGAAGGAGAAATCAATGACTTGATCCAATAGTTCTGGGATCTAGATGTGACAGAAGATAGATATCTCTCTCACACAAAAGAAGACAGGGAGAGAAGGGAAGTAAGGAATGATAGATAGAGACAAAGAAATAGACAGGTTGATTTTCTACTTCATTTTATCTGGCTCAGCCCTCTCGGAATGGATGACAGGCACCCACGTTGATTAGGACAAATCATTGCAGAACCCATGGCTTCCAAGAGCATTTACTTTCAAAAACATTGTTGCTAACTCCCAGAAAGACATCAGTTGGGCCATTTTTGTTATTTTTTCCATTTTTTTTTCTTTTCTTCATCTTTTTGTTTTGACAGCATCTTGGTATAGCGCTTAAATTAGTCTCAAACTATTTTTAATCTATGCATCGCAGCCTCTTGAGTGCTGAGATTCCATGGGTTTACTACTGGATGTCATAACAATACTTTCATACTAAAATATTATATAATATAGTTTAAACCATAAACCTGCCAAACAAAACCAAAATCCATTTTATCCTAAAAAACTGGCTTCATATAAGTCAGCATGTCCTTACTCATAAGGCATGTAAACTTCTATGGATGGTAGTATTATGCTCCTGTTTTACAAACATCTGCATTAACACAAATTAAAAAATAAATACATAAAAGATGATGCATTTAATAGATCTATATTTTATTTTTATTTGATTAAAAAACAATACCATTAGCATCACTAAGATATTATAACTCTGAATATATATCTTTTACTAAAAGGTATAATTTCAGGAAACTGAATTCAGTGTTGGTGTTTATAAGCTACGTTTAGCAAAGGAACCACCAAAATGGCTTCTCAATGATTAGGAGAAGAGTTTTATTGTAGATAAGAAAGAACAGCAAGAGGCAGCTCGAGAAGTCCAGAACAGAGAGAAAAAGAAGTAGACTATATGTATAGCCAGGACTATTTGCAAGAAAAGCAAGAACAGCAAAAGAGACGAAAGGGACAATTATGAAGACATATGGAATAACTTCACTCTTTATAGAGAAGCAACGGGTATAAGGGAAGGGGAAACTCTGTGACCTGTAACGGCCTGGGAGCTATAATCATGGAGGAGGAGGAATGCAAAAGATCAGAAGGGCCTGGAAGCCAGAATGGACTTTGAAATGCATAACAAATGTATGTGAGTAGGGACTAGGAAAGTCTTGAGGCCAGCATGAGCTTTGGTACACAAGCATATGCATAGACAAAAAATAGTGGCCCTTTTTTCAAACAGAAATCCATTTTTTTCATGTTCCTGGCAAATGCTGACATTAGACTTTTATCTTTCTGCCATAAATTCTTCTATAGTAGAGCTTCTGCTGATTCTAGACTGTTATTTATAGACATGTGCGCTGAACCTTGGAGTTTGGAAAAATGGAGGATCCTTTTAACCTGACAATTTTCAAATATGATTCAGGACTCGAAGGGTGTCTGTCTGAAAAAGTGCTAAGAAACTAAATTTGATCCTCATAATTTATGTGGTAGAAGGAGAGAATGAACTGTCTTTCACAAGCTGCCCTATAACCACTAAATGAGTGATATGGAATCTCTCTCTCTCTCTCTCTCTCTCTCTCTCTCTCTCTCTCTCTGTCTCTTCCTCTCTCTCTCTCACATACACACACACACACACACACACATATACACAGAGAGAGAGAGTTAATGAATTAATAGACAAATGGCAGATGAAAGATAGATAGAAAGATAGATAGATAGATAGATAGATAGATAGATAGATAGATAGATAGATAGATAGATAGGCAAACTAGTATGCAGATGGACATGCAGAGAGATAACAAATAAAATATGATTCAGTGAAAAGGATGTGAGAAAAATGAATCCAGGTATTGAATGTCTCAAATGTTTAAAAATCAATCTATCATTTTGGCCTGAAAATAATTTTTCTGAATGCACTCTTGACTTCCTTGTTCCTCAGGCTGTACACCAGAGGGTTCAGCAGGGGGATCACCATGGTATAGAACACAGACACAGTTTTGTCAGTGTCCATAGCATGACTGGAACTAGGTTGCAAGTACATGAAAATTACTGTCCCATAGAAAATAAAAACAGCAGTGAAATGAGAAGCACAAGTGGACATGGCCTTTTGATGTCCTGAAGCTGAGTGCATCTTTAGAATTGTGATAAAAATCATTAGGTAGGATACTAAGATGATTATGAGAGCAAAAAATATATTGAAACTGGCTACACAAACAAGAACCAGCTCATTTATATGTTTATTAGAGCAAGAGAGTACCATGACTGCTGGAATATCACAGAAAAAATGATGGACCACATCAGCCTTACAGAAGGATAAACTAAATGCATCTCCAGTATAAATACAGGCATTCAGAAAGCCACAGGCATAGCAGCCTGCAATCATCCATACACACATACCTGTAGTCATGGTGCTAGCATAGTGTAGTGGCTTACACACTGCTGCATAGCGATCATAGGCCATTGAGGCTAACAGGTAATTTTCCACAGTAGCAAAGCCTGTAACAAAGAACATCTGAGCAGCACAGTCATTATATGACATGACTTTATCTCCTACTAGAAAACCAGCCATGACTTTTGGAGTGACACCTGAAGAGTAACAAATGTCCACCAGTGACAGATTACCAAGAAAGACATACATGGGACTGTGGAGGTGAGCATCAAGGACAATCAGCAGGATCATTCCCACGTTTCCCACCAGGGTGATGGTGTAGATGAGGAGAAAGATGATAAAGAGAGGAAGCTGTAGGCCTGGATCATTGGCAAGTCCCTGCAGGAAGAACTGTGTCACCTCTGTCCTGTTCTCCATAAAGGTTATCAGAGAAGAATAGGGTGATCTGTATCAAAGTGTCAAAGTTACAAAAAGACAAAAGAAGTAAAGTTGAACTTCACATTGTCAAAGAACATATGGTTTGTTTTTCTATAGAAAAGCTTCAGCTTGAAAGAAATGATTGTAAATATATACAAGGTTGCAAGCTATTGAGTCTGTGGAATCTCCAGCAGTGTTCAGCCTAATTTCAACTATATAGCTACATTATCTAAAATGCAAATAGTTTAATAATTGTAGATAAGTCTGTATTCTACTTTTGATATGACAAGTTAACTGATAATAATCATCCCATCCCTTGTCAATGGGATACATTAGCCAAACCAAAGTCCATAAGTTGGAGTGTTACCAATTCATAGGATATCTTTAGCTCACAAATTTATTTTGATGGTAAGTTCAATCCTGGATGCTATTGTATCTATGTCTCTTCTCGTGTAATAATAGTATGTTACATTTCTTGATTACAGTTTAAACTTTTGAAGAATATCCTTCCAATTCTAACTACTATTCCTCCACTTTATGTTCACCTCACATTATCCAAATGTGAATTTATAAGCCTTTCTTTAACATTTCTTTCACCTCTAACAAATATGTAAAAACCTTAGAATATACTTATCTCTATGATCAGTAATAAAAACTGTATATGCAAATATATGCCTGTATGTTTCTGTATCTATGTCTGGAGGAGGAAGCAAGTATCATTTTTATTCTTCACTTTTAGAAAATTGGAAATAAAAACATATATAATAACCAAAAAAAATCATATATCCAGTTTTTTTAAAAAGTCAAGATTTAAAAGTTAAATTCATCTTAAACCTAATTTAAAATCTATGAATTTATTCATATCATTGTCAGTATGCACAGATATATTAATGTTAATTAGCATGAGATCATGGAGGAAGGCTCTCGTCATGAAAGAAATATTATTTCACTTTAAGGATTAGCTGTTATCTTTTCTTATTTCTTTCTTCCAATAAGAACAAATACATAATTAATGTTAGATTATAACCTAATCAGCTAGGACATCATATGGTTATGTAGGGTTTTTTTTCAATCTTATTGAGAAATAAGCATGATGTGTCATATGAATTCATACATTTCATATGATGGAATTTTTCATATTTACCTCAGAATTTGAAAGCATGTTGAAATTACCCATTTTTCTTTAGAAAAACTCACAATAAATGTAATTGCCTTGCTTGTTTTCCATACTAAAATCATAAAATTTTCATAGAAAGTAGAAGCTTACCAGTCCCATAGGAGCGAACAGTCAATATTGAATAACATACTGACCTCCCCAGATCAGCCATGGAATACTATATAAGTGCTATGAGAGAATCTCCCTCTCAGGCAGTTGTCAAAAGGCTGCAAATTCTCTAATGCAGAGAATGAGGAAGGAAAGAACATTTTCACAGATTAAAGTCCAAACCTCATTTGAGTCTTAGTTGCCTGCAAGAGCCTCCCATTTTCCTCTTCATTTGCTTTAGAAAAACGATAGTACCACATCTCTCATGTCAATCAGAAACTGTGTCTGTGACTAATGCAGTTCTGCAAAACTTGTCATGAAGTGATTATTATTTAAAAGACAGTCAATGTGATTTTATTTTTTCCCATAGATCTTGATTGAAGGCTCTTAACAAAACCGTGGGTCAAGAAGGCTATAGGTGCTAAGAGTGACAGTCAATATCTCATGGCCAATGAAGCCTGACATACAGTATGTTCTTCCTAAAGTAGCATCACTTTGTGTTACAATTTGAGGCCAATACAGGGATATCTGTGGGGAAAATTCTAGAGACCTGAGACCTCTGGAGAGCGATTCTGTAACATTATATAAACATCCTACTCTTAAAGGACAGAAGCAATTAAGTTGTCTGTGGAGATTTAGCTGGTTATTTTTATTCTGCACAATTTTTTATTACATGTCATTTTTACCTACTAATTGATGCATAGTTTGTATACAGGAAAGTCTCACTTTCTAGTGTTGACTCCAGGAAGAAAATAAATGTAATATTCTGTAAACCAATGTATCTTGAATTAATGGTAAACAACAATTTTACCTATAAAACCCAAGAAGCAGATGGAAATTCACTTAGAAATTCTCTGAAACTAAAACATAATATCTATGTTTTTCTATTACAGTGAATAAACCAAGTGAGAGTTTCTGTTAGTCTTCTATAATTGCTCTAACAAAATAATGTAAACATTTTGTTTTATAATAATGCATGTTTTTTCCAATTTTATTAGATATTTTCTTCATTTACAGTTAAAATGCTATCCTTAAAGTCCCCTATATCCTCCCCCACCCCCCGCCCTGCTCCCCTACCAACCCACTCCCACTTCTTGGCCTTGGCGTTCCCCTGTACTGGGGAATATAAAGTTTGCATGAGCAAAGGGCCTCTCTTCCCAATGATGGCCCACTAGACCATTTTCTGCTACATATGCAGCTAGAGACATGAGCTCTGGGGTTACTGGTTAGTTCATATTGTTCTTCCACCTATAGGGTTGGAGACCACTTCAGCTCCTTGGGTACTTTCTCTAGCTCCTCCATTGGTAATCCTGTGTTCCATCTAATAGCTGACTGTGAGCATCCACTTCTGTGTTTGCCAGGCACTGGCATAGCCTCAAAGGAGACAGTTATATCAGGACACTTTCAGCATAATCTTGCTGGCGTATGCAATAGTGTCTGCATTTGGTGGCTGATTATGGAATGGATCCCCAGCTGCAGCAGTCACTGATTGGCCCATTCTTTTGTCTCAGTTCCACACTTGATCTCTGTAACTCCTTCAATGTGTGCTTTGTTCCTCATTCTAAGAGGGGAGAGGTGTCCACACTTAGGTCTTCATTCTTCTTGAGTTTCATGTTTTTTTGCAAATTGGATCTTGGGTAATCTAAGTTTCTGGGCTAATATCCACTTATCAGGGACTACATGTTATGTGAGTTCTTTGGTGATTGGGTTACTTCACTCAGGATGAGACCCTCCAGATGCATCCATTTGTCTAGGAATTTCATAAATTCACTGTTTTTAATATCTGAGTAGTACTCCATTGTGTAAATGTACCACATTTTCTCTATCAATTCCTCTGTTGAGGGACATCTGGGTTCTTTCCAGCTTCTGGCTATTATGAATAAGGCTGCTATGAACATAGTGGAGCATGTGTCCTTATTACCAGTTGGAACATCTTCTGGATATATTCCCAGGAGAGGTATTGCAGGATCCTCCAGTAGTACTATGTCCAATTTTGTGAGGAACTGCCAGACTGATTTCCAGAGTGGTTGTACAAGCTTGCAATCCCACCAACATTGAAGGAGAGTTCCTGTTTCTCCACATCCTCACCAGCATCTGCTGTCACCTGAATTTTTGATCTTAGCCATTCTGACTGGTGTGAGATGGAATCTCAGGATTGTTTTGATTTGCATTTCCCTGACGATTAAGGATGTTGAACATTTTTTCAGGTGCTTCTCAACCATTCAGGATTCCTCAGGTGAGAAATCTTTGTTTATCTCTGTACCCCAATTTTAATGGGGTTATTTGATATTCTGGAGTTCATCTTCTTGAGTTCTTTATATATATATATTAGATATTAGTCCCCTATCTGATTTAGGATTAGTAAAGACTCTTTCCAAATCTGTTGGTGGCCTTTTTGTCTTATTGACAGTATTTTTTGCCTTACAGAATATTTGCAACTTTATGAGGTCCCATTTGTCAATTCTTGATCTTACAGCACAAGCCATTGCTGTTCTATTCAGGAATTTTTCCCCAGTGCCCATATCTTCAAGACTTTTCATCACTTTCTCCTCTATAAGTTTCAGCGTCTATGGATTTATGTGGAATTCCTTAAACCACTTAGACTTGACCTTAATACAAGGAGATAAGTATGGACCAATTCCCATTTTTCTACATGATAACTGCCAGTTGTGCCAGCACCATTTGTTGAAAATGCTATCTTTTTTCCACTGGATGGTTTTAACTCCCTTGTCAAAGATCAGGTGAACATAGATGTGTGGATTCGTTTCTGGGTCTTCGATCCTATTCCATTGATCTACCTGTCTGTTGCTGTACCAGTATCATGCAGTTTTTATTACAATTGCTCTATAGTACAGCTTGAGGTCAGGCATGGAGACTCCACCAGAGGTTCTTTTATTGTTGAGAAGAATTCTTGCTATTCTAGGATTTTTATTATTCCAGATAAATTTGAAAATTGTACTTTCTAACTCAGTGAAGAATTGAGTTGGAGTTTTTGATGGGGATGGCATTAAATCAGTGGATTGCTTTCAGGAAGATAACAATTTTGACTATATTAATCCTGCCAATCCATGAGCATGGGATATGTTTCAATCTTCTGAGATCTTCTTCAATTTCTTTCTTCAGATGCTTGAAGTGCTTATCATACAGATCTTTCACTTCATTAGTTAGAATCACAACAAGGTATTTTATATTATTTGTGACTATTTTGAAGGGAGTTGTTTCCCTAATTTCTTCCTAGTCCCATTTATCCTTTGTGTAGAGAAAGGCCATTGATTTTTTTGAGTTAATTTTCTATCCAGCTACTGCACTGAAGCAGTTTATCAAGTTTAGAAGTTCTTTGGTGGAATTTTAGGGTCACTTATATATACTATCATATCATCTGCAAGTAGTGATATTTTGACTACTTCCTTTCCAATTTGTATCCTCTTGACCTCCTTTTGTTGTTGAATTGTTCTGGCTAGGAATTCAAGTACTATATTGAATAAGTAGAAAGTTAGTGGGCAGCCTTGTCTAGTCCCTGATTTTAGTGGGATTGCTTCCTGCTTCTCTCCACTTAGTTTGATGTTGTCTACTGGTTTGCTGTAGATTGTGTTGATTATGTTTAGGTGTGGGCTTTGAATTCCTAATCTTTCCAAGACTTTAATCATGAAAGGGTGTTGGATTTTGTCAAATGATTTCTCAGCATCTAATGAGATGATCATGTGTATTTTATCTTTGACTTTGTTTATACAGTGGATTACATTGGTGGATTTCAATATATTAAACCATCCCTGCATTCCTGAGATGAAGTCTAGTTGGTCATGATGTATGATCATTTTGATGTGTTCTTGGATTCGATTACGGAGAATTTTATTCAGTATTTTTGCATCGATATTCTTATGGGAAATTGTTCTGAAGTTCTCTTTCTTTGATGTGTCTTTATGTTGTTTAGGTATCAGAGTTATTGTGGCATCATAGAATGAATTGGGTAGCAAACCTGCAGATTCTATTTTGTTGAATAGTTTGAGAAGAACTGGAATTAGGTCTTCTTTGAAGGTCTGATAGAACTCTGCACTAAACCCATCAGGTCCTGGGCTTTTTTTGGTTGGAAGACTATTAATGACTGCTTCTATTTCTTTAGGGTATATAGGACTGTTTAGGTCATTAATCTGATCCTGATTTAACTTTGGTACTTGGTATCTGTCTAGAAATTTGACGATTTCATCCAGATTTTCCTCTTTTTTTTTTTTAAATTTTTTTTTCTCTTTATTAGATATTTTCTTCATTTACATTTCACCTGTTATCCAGAAAATTTTCCCTTACCCTCCCGCGTCCCCGCCCTGCTCCCCTACACACCCCCTCCCACGTAATGGCCCTGGCATTCCCCTGTTCTGGGGCATATAGAGTCTGTATGACCAAAGGGCCTCTCCTCCCAATGATGGCCAACTAGGCCATCCTCTTCCATATATGCAGCTAGAGACATGAGCGCAGGGGTAACTAGTTAGTTCATGTTATTCTTCCACCCAGAGGGTTGAAGACCCCTTCCGCTCCTTGGGTACTTTCTCTAGCTCCTACCTTGGGAGTCCTGTGTTCCAACTAATAGCTAACTGTGAGCATCCACTTCTGTGTTTACCAGGCACTGGTATAGCCTCCCACAAGACAGCTATATCAGGTCCCTTTCAGCATTATCTTGCNTTTCCTGCCATCTACTCATCTTGGGTGAATTTGCTTCAATTTGCTCTAGAGTTTTTAGGTGTGCAGACAAGCTGCTAGTGTATACTCTCTCCAGTTTCTCTTTGAAGGAACTCAGAGCTATGAGTTTACCTCTTAGGAATGCTTTCATTGTGTCCCATAAGTTTGGGTATGTTGTGGCTTTATTTTCATTAAACTCTAGGAAGTCTTTAATTTCTTTCTTTATTTCTACAGTTTCCACGTGAAGGTTGGTGTTCTGTTTTTTATGTTGTTATTGAAGATCAGCCTTATTCCATGGTGATCTGATAGGCTACATGGTACAATTTCAATATTTTTGTATCTGTTGAGGCCAGTTTTGTGGCAAGTATATGGTCAATTTTGGAGAAGGTGCCATGAGGTGCTGAAAAAAAGGTATATCCTTTTGTTTTAGGATGAAATATTCTGTAGATATCTGTTAAATCCATTTGTTTCATAACCTCTGTTAGTTTGATTGTGTCTCTGTTTAGTTTCTGTTTACAGGATCTGTCCATTAATGAGAGTAGGGTGTTGAAGTCTCCCACTCTTATTGTGTGAGATGCAATGTGTGTTTTGAGCTTTACTAAAGTTTCTATAATGAATGTGGCTGCCCTTGCATTTGGAGCATAGATATTCAGAATTGAGAGTTCCTCTTGGAAGATTTTACCTTTGAAGTGTATGTAGTGCCCCTCTTTGTCTTTTTCGATAATTTTGGGTTGAACGTCTATTTTATTCGATATTAGAATGGCTACCCCTGCTTTTTTCTTCAGACCGTTTGCTTGGAAAATTGTTTTCCAGCCTTTCACTCTGAGGTAGTGTCTGTCTTTTTTCCTGAGGTGTGTTTCTTGTAAGCAGCAAAACGTTGGGTCCTGTTTGTGTAGCCAGTCTGATAGTCTAAGTCTTTTTATCGGGGAATTGAGTCCATTGATATTAAGAGATATTAAGGAACAGTAATTTTTGCTTCCTGTCATTTTTGTTTTTAGAGTTGGGATTCTGTTCTTGTGGCTGTCTTCTTTGAAGGATTACTTTCTTGCTTTTTCTAGGACACAGTTTCCGTCCTTGTATTGGTGTTTTTCTGTTATTATCCTTTGAAGGGCTGGATTCGTGGAAAGATATTGTGTGAATTTGGATTTGTCATGGAATACTTTGGTTTCTCCATCTATGGTAAATGAGAGCTTTGCTGGGTATAGTAGCCTGGGCTGGCATTTATGTTCTCTTAGTGTCTGTATAATATCTGTCCATGATCTTCCTGGCTTTCATAGTCTCTGGTGAGAAGTCTGGAGTAATTCTAATAGGCCTGCCTTTATATGTTATTTTTCCCTTACTGCTTTTGATATTCTGTCTTTATTTAGTGCATTTGTTGTTCTGATTATTATGTGTTGGGAGCAATTTCTTTTCTGGCACAGCCTATTTGGAGTTCTGTAGTCGTCTTGTATGTTTATGGGCACTCATTCTTTAGGTATGGAAAGTTTTCTTCTATTATTTTGTTGAAGATATTTGCTGGCCCTTTAGTTTGAGAGCCTTCATTCTCATCTACTCCTATTATTCGTAAGTTTGGTCTTCTCGTTGTGTCTTGGATTTCCTGGATATTTTGAATTAGGATCTTTTTGCTTTTAGCATTTTCTTTGATTATCCTGTTTATGCTCCCTATGGAATCTTCTGTGCCTGAGATTCTCTCTTATATCTTTTGTATTCTGTTGCTGATGCTCGTATCTATGGTTCTTGATTTTTTTCCTCTGGTTTCTATCTCCAGGGTTATCTCCTTTTGGGTTTTCTTTGTTTCTACTTCCATTTTTAGGTCCTGGATGGTTTTGTTCAATTTTATCACCTGTTTGGTATTGTTTTCCTGTAACTCTCTAAGTTTTTCCTCTTTAAATGCTTCTAATTGTTTATCTGTGTTTCCCTGTATTTCCTTCTTATAGTTCTCCATCATCATCATGACTAGTGACTTTAGATCCATGTCTTGCTTTTCCGGTGTGATGTTGTATCTAGGAGTTGACATGGTGGGAGAGTTTGGTTCTGGTGATGCCAAGTACCCTTGGTTTCTGTTTCTTCTGTTCTTACTCTTGCATCCTGCCAACTCTGCCCGAGGAGACCCGGCACTGGTGCAGACCAGAAGGGACCATTTGTTCTAGAGCTTGCAGATGTGATGCCAAGCTTCTAGTGTATGCTCTCTCCATTTTCTTTTTGTAGAAACTCAGAGCTATGAATTTACCTCTCAGGAATGCTTTCATTGCGTCCCATAAGTTTGGGTATGTTGTGGCTTCATTTTTGTCAAACTCTCAAAAGTCTTTAATTTCTTTCTTTATTTCTTCCTTGACCAAGGTATCATGAGTAGAATGTTGTTCAGTTTCCGCATAAATGATGGTGTTCTGCTACTTATGTTGTTATTGAAGAACAGCCTTAGACTATGGTGATCTAAAAGGATGCATGGGACAATTTCAATATTTTTGAATCTGTTGAGACCTGTTTTGTGGCCAATTTGGTGGTCAATTTTGGAGAAGGTGCCATGAGGTGCTGAAAAAAAGATATATCCTTTTGTTTTAGGATGAAATATTCTGTAGATATCTGTTAAGTCCATTTGTTTCATAGCCTCTGTTAGTTTGACTGAGTCTCTGTTTAGTTTCTGTTTACAGGATCTGTCCATTGATGAGAGTGGGGTGTTGAAGTCTCCCACTCTTATTGTGTGAGATGCAATGTGTGTTTTGAGCTTTACTAAAGTTTCTATAATGAATGTGGCTGCCCTTGCATTTGGAGCATAGATATTCAGAATTGAGAGTCCCTCTTGGAAGATTTTTCCCTTTGATGAGTATGAAGTGCCCCTCTTTGTCTTTTTTGATAACTTTGGGTTGAAAGTCTATTTTATTCATTATTAGAATGGCTACTCCAGCTTTTTTCTTCAGACAGTTTGCTTGGAAAATTGTTTTCCAGCCTTTCACTCTGAGGTAGTGTCTGTCTTTTTTTCTGAGATGTGTTTCCTGTAAGCAGCAAAATGTTGGGTCCTGTTTGTGTAGCCAGTCTGATAGTCTATGTCTTTTTATCGGAGAACTGAGTCCATTGATATTAAGAGATATTAAGGAACAGTAATTTTTGCTTCCTGTCATTTTTGCTTTTAGAGTTGGGATTCTGTTCTTGTGGCCGTCTTCTTTTAGGTTTGTTGAGGATTATTTTCTTGCTTTTTCTAGGGCAGAATTTCCATCCTTGTAGTGGTGTTTTTTGTTATTATCCTTTGAAGGGCTGGATTCGTGGAAAGATATTGTGCGAATTTGAATTTGTCATGGAATACTTTGGTTTTTCCATCTATGGTAAATGAGAGTTTTGCTGGGTATAGTAGCCTGGGCTGGCATTTGTGTTCTCTTAGTGTCTGTATAATGTCTTTCCATGATCATCTGGCTTTCATAGTCTCTGGTGAGAAGTCTGGAGTAATTCTAATAGGCATGCCCTTATATGTTACTTGACCTTTTTCCCTTACAGCTTTTAATATTCTGTCTTTATTCAGCATGTTTGTTGTTCTGATTATTATGTGTCAGGAGGAATTCCTTTTCTGGTCCAGCCTATTTGGAGTTCTGTAGGCTTATTGTATGTTTATGGGCATTTCATTCTTTAGGTATGGAAAGTTTTCTTTTATAATTTTGTTGAAGGTATTTGCTGGCCCTTTAAGTTGAGAATCTTCATTCTCATCTACTCGTATTATGTTTAATTTTGGTCTTCTCATTGTGTCTTGGATTTCCTGGATATTTTGCATTAGGATCTTTTTGCATTTAGCATTTTCTTTGATTGTCTTGTCTATGCTCTCTATAGAATCTTCTGTGCCTGAGATTCTCTCTTCTATCTCTTGTATTCTGTTGCTGATGCTCATATCTACGGTTCCTGATTTTTTTCCTATGGTTTCTATCTCCAGGGTTATCTCCTTTTGGGTTTTCTTAATTGTTTCTACTTCCATTTTTATGTCCTGGATGGCTTTGTTCAATTCCGTCACCTGTTTGGTATTGTTTTCCTGAAATTCTATAAGTTGTTTATCTGTGTTTTCCTGTATTTCCTTCTTATGGTCCTCCATCATCATCATGACAATTGACTTTAGATCCATGTCCTGCTTTTCCGGTGTAATGTTGTATCTAGGACTTGATGTGGTGAGTGAGTTTGGCTATGGTGATGCCAAGTATCCTTTGTTTCTGTTGCTCTGTTCTTACGTTTGCCTCCTGCCATCTCTGCCCGAGGAGACCTGGCATTGGTACAGACCAGAAGAAACTCGCTGCCCTGGTCTGTCCCTTTATTTATCTCCCAGCTGCAGTATTGAGTTCCAAGAGACTGGATTGGAACAGATGTTGTGTTCCGTTGCTTACCTGTGGTCCCAAGATGGCTTGGGGAGTCTCGTAGGGACCTTGGGAGAGTTCACAGCACCTGGGCCTGAGACCAACCTGAGCTGGTGCAGGGCTGGAGCTGGTGCAGGGAGGACCGGAAGGGAGCAGCTGTCCTGCCCTGGGCCTTTATCAATCTCCCGGCTGAAGTCTCAGGTCCTACGTGATTGGATTGGAACAGATGTTGTGTCCAGCTGCTCACCTGTGGTCCCCAGATAGCCCTGGGAGTCCCACTGGGACCTCCGAAGAATGCAGAGCGCCTGCGTTCAAGACTGATCGGAGCTGGTTCAGGTCTGTACCCCATTTTTAATAGGATTATTTGGTTCTCTGGAGTCTAACTTCTTGAGTTCTTTGTATATATTAGATATTAGCCCTCTATTGGATATAGGATTGCTAAAGATCTTTTCCCAATGTGTTGGTTGCCATTTTGTCCTATTGACAGTGTCCTTTGACTTACAGAAGCTTTGCAATTTTATGAGGTTCCATTTGTCAATTCTTGATCTTAGAGCATAAGCTATTGGTGTTTTATTCAGGAAATTTTCTCCTGTGCCCATGTGATCAAGGCTCTTCCCCACTTCTATTAGATTCATTGTATCTGGTTTTATGTTGAGGTCCTTGTTCCACTTGAACTTGAGCTTTGTGCAAGGTGACAAATATGGGTCTATTTTCATTTTCTACATACATACAGCCAGTTAGTTCAGCACCACTTATTGAAGATGCTTTCTTTTTTCCATTGCATCTTTTTGGCTTCTTTGTGAAACATCAAGTGTGTGTAAGTGTGTGGTTTTATTTTTGTGTCTTCAATCCTATTCCATTGATCTACATGCCTGCATCTGTACCAATACCATACAGTTTTTATAACTATTGCTCTGTAGTACAGCTTGAAGTCAAGGATGGTGATTCTCCCAGAATTCCTTTTATAGTTGAGAATAGTTTTTGCTCTTCTGGGTTTTGGTTATTACAAATGAATATGAGAATTTCTCTTTCTAACTCTATAAAGGATTGACATGGAATTTTTATGAGGGTTGCATTGAATCTATAAATTGCTTTCAGCAAGATGGTCATTTTTACTATATCAATCCTTCTAATTTATGAGCATGGGAGAATTTTCCATCTTCTGAGGTCTTCTTCAGTTTCTCTCTTCAAAAGATTTGAAGTTCTTATAATACAGATCTTTCACTTGCTTAGTTAGAGTCACACCAAAGTATTTTATATTACTGTGACTATTGTGAAGGTTGTTGTTTCCCTAATTTCTTTCTCAGCCTGTTTATCCTGTGATTAAAGGAAGGCCACTGACTTATTTGAGTTAATTTTATATCTAGATACTTTGCTGAAGTTGTTTATCAGCTTAAGGAGTTCTCTAGTGGAACTTATAGGGTCACAAGTATACTATCATATCATCTGCAAATAGTGATATTTTGACTTCTTTTTCAATTTATTTCCCTTTGACGTCCTTTTTGTTGTCTAATTGCTCTAGCTAGAACTTCAAGTACTTTATTGAACAGGTAGAGAGAGAGAGTAAACATCCTTGTCTAGTCCCTGATTTTAGTAGGATTGCTTGAAGTTTCTCTCAATTCAGTTTGATGTTGGCTACTGGTTTGCTGTATATTGCTTATACTATGTTTAGGTATGGACCTTGAATTCCTGATCTTTCCAAGGCCTTTATCATGAAGGAGTATTGAATTTTGTCAAATGCTTTCTCAGCATCTAATGAGATGATCATGTGGTTTTTCTCTTTGACTTTGTTTATATAGTGGATTACATTGATGGATTTCCATATATTCAACCATTCCTGCATCCCTGCGATGAAGTCTACTTGATCTTGGTTAATGACTGTATTGAAGTGTTCTTGAATTTGGTTTGCAAGAATTTTATTTAGTATTTTTGCTTCAATATTCATAAGAGGAAAATTGGTCTAAACTTCTTTCTTTCTTGGTTCTTTGTGTGGTTTCAGTATCGCTGTAACTGTGGCTTTATAGAATGAATTTGGTAGTGTTCCTTCCATTTTATGGAATAGTTTGAATAGTATTGGTATTAGGTCTTCTTTGAAGGTCTGATAGAATTCTGCACAAAAACCATATAGCCCTGAGCTTATTTTAATTTGTATACTTTAAATGAATGCTTTTTTTTAGGAGTTTGGTGACTATGTAGATTGTTTATCTGATCCTGATTTAACTTAGGTATGTGGTACTTATCTAGAAATTCATCAATTTCATCTAGATTTTCTCCTTTTGTTGAATATAGTCTTTTATAGTAGGATCTGATGATTTTAGTAGGTAAGTCTGTATACTGCACTCAGTTCTCAATGATAAGGATACATTTCTTAAGAATCTTCTTGGGGAGAAAAGTAAACAAACAAACAAAAGAAGCCAGATGTGGTGGCGCACACCTTTAATCCCAGCACTTGTGAGGCAGAGGCAGGTGAATTTCTGAGTTAGACACCAGCCTGGCCTATAGAGTGAGTTCCAGGACAGCGAGGGCCACACAGAGAAACCCTGTCCCAAATTTTTTTTTAAAGTAAACAAGAATCTGCTTTGGGACTATGGAAAAATAGATGTCTTGGAGAACATTCTTTTTCTCATGAAGATTATGTCATCAAAATGAAAATTAAAAATACAAGTAAAGAGGTTGAAGAAATAAAAAAAATCAGTCATAAATATATCTCTGAGTGCTTTATTAAGGAATGTCCAAATTTGGAAGATAGATAGATAGATAGATAGATAGATAGATAGATAGATAGACAGATAGACAGATGATAGATTCTGATACATGAATACAAGGAGTATAACCAATCTAACATTACTCAATACTATAATTAAAAGAGGTATCAAGTCTTAGAAAAACAAGGAAGAAACAAGTGAATAAAGTAAAACAAAGGGAAATTTATGTTATAAATCAAATAAATTCTTCAAATTATTTCTATTCAAATATAGTTTTACTTCAAATTTCCCATTCAGGTCTGTGGTCTGTATGTGTTTACAGCGCGCGCGTGCACACACACACACACACACACACACACACACACACACACACACAAATGTTTAAAATATATGCCTATTTACATATTTATTTATCTAAATATTATAGAAAAATTTAAATGAGTGAATATATCAAATATAAAATATCTAGGTATGACAAGTAAATCTCAGCAATTCGTAAAAATTTCCTTGGCGTTTCTCATTTAACTATGTTATGTACTTGCTAATATTTTTTTTTCAACTTTTATTAGATATTTTCTTCATTTACATTTCAAGTGTTATCCAGAAAGTTCCCTATATCCTCCCCCCTCCCGGCCCTGTTACTCTACCCACCCGCTCCCACCCCCTGGCCCCGGCATTCCCCTGTATTGGGGCATATAAAGTCTGCATAACCAAGGGGCCTCTCTTCCCACTGATGGCCAACTAGGCCATCCTCTTCTATATATGCAGCTAGAGACACGAGCCCAGGGGGTACTAGTTAGTTCATGGTTATTCTTCCACCTATAGGGTTGAAGACCCCTTCANGCTATTAAAAACAATAAATATATGAAATTCCTAGGCAAATGGATGGATCTGGAGGCCATCATCCTGAGTGAAGTAACCCAATCACAAAAGAACTCACATAACATGTACTCACTGATATGTGGATATTAGCCCAGAAACCTAGACTACCCAAGATACAATTTACTAAACACATGATACTCAAGAAGAAGGAAGAGCAAAACTTGCTAATATTTTTATACAAAATAGACTTTTGAAAAGATGAATCTCTGTGTATTGTCGAGCTCAAATCTAACTAATACACAAAGAATATTAGAGAGGAATAAAAAAATTACTTTCAATCTGACATCTCACTCTTACATAAAAATTTTGCCCTCTCAACCACTTTCTTGAATGCATTGTTGACTTCCTTGTTCCTCAGGCTATAAACCAAAGGGTTCAGTGTGGGGATGATCATAGTGTAGAACATTGATGCTACTTTATCTGCATCCATGGAATGGCTAGAGCTGGGTTGTAAGTACATGAAAATTACAGTGCTATAAAATATGGAGACTACAGTGATGTGGGAGGCACAGGTGGACAAAGCTTTTTGGTGTCCCTGTTCTGACTTCATCTTCAAGACAGTAATAAATATAAAGAGATAGGAAACTGAGATGATCAAAAGAGCAAAGAAGACATTGAAGGTTGACAAAAAAACAAGAATCACCTCACTGAGGTGTATATCAGAGCAAGATAGAGCCAGGACTGCTGGAACATCACAGAAAAAGTGATGGACCACATTAGATTTACAAAAAGAGAGGCTGAATATGTCCCCAACATGAAAAATGGCATTCAAGAAACCACAGATATAAGATCCAATGTTCAAATAAATACAAACACTTGTTGTCATCCTGGTAGAGTAATGCAGGGGTTTGCATACTGCTACATAGCAGTCATAGGCCATTGATGCTAAGAGGTAATTTTCCCCAGTGGCAAAGCCCACAAAGAAGAACATCTGTGCAGCACAGGCATTGTAGGAGACCACCTTGGAGACTATGAAGAACTCAGACATGACCATGGGAGTGACAGCTGAGGAGTAACCCAAGTCTACAAAAGAGAGGTTACAAAGGAAAAAGTACATAGGTGTATGCAAACGAGAGTCCATAAGAACCAACATTATTAGCCCCATGTTTCCAACCACATCAATGAGGTAAATGAAGGTGAACATGATAAAAAGGGAAAACTGCAAGCTTGGGTCATCAGTTAGTCCCAAGAGAATGAACTCTCTCACTTTGGTACAATTCTCCATCAATTATCTGGGAGTAGGGAGAGGTCCTGTAGAAATGAGAATTAAAGGAAGAGAATGAGTAACAAAAATAGATTTTAGGTCAATAAAAATAAAGTTATGTCATTCAAGGCAGAATGGATATTTAATAAATATCAATGGTGCAAGGATATAGAGAAAATAGAACTGTAAGCCTTTTTTTCTGTGAATATAAATTACTATATGGGAATGTAATTTACTACAGAGACTGCTAGCCAAGCGAGGTGGTGCACACTTTTAATCCCAGCACTCGGGAGGCAGGGGCAGGAGGATTTCTGAGTTCAAGGCCAGCCTGGTCTACAAAGTGAGTTCCAGGACAGCCAGGGCTATACAGAGAAACCCTGTCTCAAAAAAAAAAATCTACAGAAACTGCAGTATAGGTTCCTCAAAAATACATAAATATCAGAAGGGATACATTCTATGTATGAATCCAAAGGAAAAGAAATCTATCAGTCTACAAAAGAGTTGCCTGCCTATCCACGTGCATTTTTGCAGTATTGTAGACATGAAATCAAACTACTTGGGAATTGATTCTGTCAGCAAGGAGTAGATTTTAAACCAAATGGTCAACCCTGAACACACATACAATTAACATTATTATACAGACTAATAGAATACATGATATATATCAACAATTAATGAATAATAGAGCATGAACCTGAAAAAGAGCAAGGTTGGTATATGGAAGTAGAGGTTGGAGGGGAAAAAGGGAGGGGAAATGATATAATTATAATCACAATAATAAATGAAATAGCTTTTTAAAGTGGCATAGATAGAAATAAATGTATTATTCAGCTATAGAGAGAATGAAATCCTGTCATTTTTCAGAAAAATTGAAAGATGAAGTCTATTCTAAATAAAATAAACCAGATAGGCAGGCAGACAGACAGACAGACAGACAGACACACACACACACACACACACACACACACACACACACACACACACACACACATGCTTATTTCGATGTTAAAAAGCTTTTTTAAAGTTTATGCAGATACTGAATAGTAATTAATTAACAGCTGAGGAGAAAGTGAAAAGGAGTTAGGGACTGTCTCATAATAAGCAACTAAAACAGTCAGAAAGAATAAGCTATGGTTGGATGAAATTAGCTCTCAATAAACTGTTGTATCTTCTATAAAGAATGAGAAGAAATAAGTTTAGAGTCCCACACCTAATGAGATAAAAATGGTAATATGCCTTATTTCATCAATACAAACTCAACACATGTGTAGAACCCAGAAATGTATACAATTATTACAATACACACAAGTTGAATAAAATGGAACGTCTTAAATGTAAATATATATGTATATATATTACATGAAAATGTAAGTTGCTACAGAGAGTACTGTATAGATTACTCAAAAAATACATAAATATTGGAAGAGAACTTGTTAAGCAGGCTGAAAACTTATTTTTCTTTGAAAGCTGCTGCTTTCTTACTCAAATACTTGATTGGTCTGGAAAGTACTCCTATTGAATTTCATTATTAAAATCCAGGCCCACTGCCAAACAATGGACAAAGATTGAGGGCCCCCAAAAGGATAGGAACTTCTCAGGAAAACCAACAGAGTTAACTAACCTGAACCCTTGGAGACTCTGAGAGACTGAACCACCAACCAAATAGCAGAGGATTTGGACTTGACCCTATGCACATATGTCTTCATGTGAGTTCTGCAACTGGAGAAGGGGATGTCCCTAAAGCTGTTACCTGTCTGTGGCTCCCATACCCTCAACTGGGCTGTCTTGTCTGGCCTCAGTGGGAGAAGATGTGCTAGCTCTGCTGATATTTGATGTGCTGGGTGGGGGGCAATACCCAAGGGGACCTCCATCTTCTCAGAGAAGAAGCAGAGGAGGAGGAGGAACTGTGTGAGGGGGTGACAGGAAACAGGCAGACAATGATTGGAATGTAAAGTGAACAAATAAATAATAACGGATAAAAAAAATCCATAAAGCCAAGTATGAACAATATTATTGAACTTAGTTTTACCTTGGAATCATCATAGTGTAGTTGGATATCAATCGTTAGAATTTTAATCGTATTATTCTTGGATTATGATCAATCCATGGCTGTGTTTGGGTGAAAATCATTATTGGTAAAATTATTAATTGACTTACTTATTGTGATGTTTTAAATTAGAAAAAGCATGCATCCACTGATAGTGATTCCATATCATATGTCCATAGAGTCTTTCTAAGCTTCACTTTAAGAAGGTATCATATTTCATAAGTCCTTCCTCTTAGATGAAGAGCTATAGGAAATTAAAGATTGCTAAGAAAAGGAGAATAAGTAAATTCTAGGTGAAAACCCCCTGATATGTTATCTAATCCCAAGTGATTAGCCAATATACATATGAACATCAAATATTTAAAAAGCACTGAAATTTATCTCAGTTTATATTAATTAATTTAGCCATATCTATATATTTTTAAAGTGTCAATTTACAAGTTTGTTATTTTTGTCTGTGTTATCCCTTATGGTGGACTGATAAAAATCAAAACTCAATCATAATATTTCCCATCATATTTGTGTTTCTTCTCTTATGGAATCTATATTCATTTTGTGAGAACCATTATCCTCATCACTAATGAAAGTTCTGATACTAATCTACTAGTATTGATTTAAAAAAAATCCCAACATCGAGTTCTGTATTTAGTTAACATTTTATGTACAGTTACCTCTCTGCTTTTAAATAAATTAAACATTTTACTAAACCATATGCACAACTTTGTATATACCATTCATACCCTCATAAGATGATTTTTATAAGTATTAAAGTGTTGAAAGATTGCTCACTCTATAAAGTATTAGTGTTGAAAATATTAGGACCTGCATTCAATCTCCAGAAGCCATTTTAAGGAATGTAAAGAATGATAGCATACACTTAAAATTTCAAAGCTAGGTTGGAGTCAAATCCTTGCAGCTTACTGAGAAGCCAGATTTGCCTGCTTAGGAAATCTCTTGAGAGACTCTGCCTCAAGAATGAATGAATGAATGAATGAATGAATGAATGAATGAATGAATTAAGCAGTCAGACAGCACATGAGGAATGACAGCCAAGGCTGGCCTCTGGCCTCTACATATGCATACTGGTACCCTCACACACAAATAAAAAATGTACTTTTGGTTGCTGTGTATATATCAGATAGAAGTTTACCTTGCCTCTGGACAAATTTTCATCATAAATAAAGCGTCTGAAATCAGAACTTCAACCATGTAACACATAATGCTCACAAGAAGTGAAAAGAACGAAGATCTCCAAGAAGAGAAAAATGAGAGGAAGAATATTAACCTGGGACCATAGACCTGGGTTCAAGGCTTGACTGCAGAATTTATTCTTACTGTGCCTTTGAACTGGTCACTTATTTGCTGACTGAAAACTAAACAAAATAAGATAACCCCTCCAACATAATTACCAGAATCATAACTGTAATAGGAAGTTTTTATCTATTTCCTTGAGTAAAGGGACTGAAAACCTGGGTTTTACAAGTCTGAAACTTTGTCATGAAAAAATGTATAAATTTGGGGCTGAACAGAGACCTCTGGCTAGGAACTCCAGCTGCTGCAGAGGACCCACATTCAAATGGCAGAACCCAAGTGATGGGTTACAACCATCTTGTAACTCCAATTCCAAATGTTTCAGTGCCCACTTCTAGCCTTCTTGGGCACTGCATGCATGTATCACAGAAACATACATATAGGCAAAACACCCACACATATGAAATTTAAAAAAATAAAATTTTTTTACAAAAAATAATGTGAATTATTTTGGAGAAGTTCTGTTTTGAGATATCTTACAACTGTCACTTACCTTACTCCAACCTCAGTCTTGAATCAGGTATACCATAAATACAGAATTATGTCTCTGGAGAACAAATAAAAGCAGTCTGGTAAAATTATTCAGGAACCAGTTGTAACTTTAAACTCATTCAGTATAATTATGATTTGGAGTGTTTTCTGTCCCTGTTTACTGACTAATGAAATCATCAGTTTGAGGGAGGCTGTTAAGAATAACCAATGTGTCTGCAGTACAGACCAACTCTGCTAAAAATCTATGTCACATGGAAGATTGTACTGTGAGTTTTACAGAACAAAGAAGGGGGCATAGAGGGAGTTGTAGAGACATCAGGGAAATAGCCTCCTATGACACAACCATAGACCTTATCCATTCACTTTTAGCAGGAGCAATTTAACTACCTTTGGGACAAAACTTAATTGTTGCACAAGCAAACAGATGCATCTGTGTTTTTCTGTCATTTTTTTCAACGAAAGCACAGCTTATGCAGATTAAATTATACTCACCTGGGGGCTCAGTTCTTATTTTAGAAAAATGAATATGATCATATACCTAGTTTTATCTTTATGTTTTCTTTTGCAAAATAATAAAAACATACTAATGGTATCTTACAATATCTAAAATCCTGTGTGGCTTATTGTTTTTTTCTACTCTAATGCATCTGTGTTTCACACATGAGACCTTGTTCCTTATTTTGATTATTACACGGTATCTGATATGTGTTCTACACAGATTATTTACTGATTTTTTTTCTTTCATTTCACTTATCTACTGGATTACATTTATTTATTTATTTTCATACATTGAACCACCCCTGTATATCAGGGATGAAGCTTACTTGCCTCTGATGAATGATCTTTTGTATATGATCTTCAGTTTGATTTTATTGATTTTTTAATCTAAATTCATAAGGAAATTAATCTGTAATTTTTGTAACAAATAGACCATGCCACCAGACAGAAGAACAAGGAAGGTTGAAGCAGGTTCAAAAATCACAGGAATCTCATAATTGAGAATGACCAATATTCATTGGCACTGGGGATCAGCTCCTAGCCAGGCTCTACCTGTCCTGGACCACATAGCTATGAAACACCCCATTTAGAGGACCATGACATGTAGACAGTCATGTAGCATAAAAATCTAGAGTTCTCCATGCTAATGAGGTATATAAATAGGCCCTGGGTGTTTAGTCAATGAGCTTTCCTTCCTGGGTATCCCTTCCTGCAAAAGGTATTTAATCCCTGGTCCACCCAGATTACGATGTACACATTCGCATCCGCCATGAAAATGAAGCAGTTTGAATAAGCAAGGACTATCTCCTTCATCAAGAATTGCTACAAGGGTGTGGAAGACACATAGTAAAGAGCCGGCCTAAATCTCCCAGAGAAGGCCTTCTCTTTTCCAGACCCTCAGTAGTCTCAGCACTCACTTGAAACCAAACCAGATTCCATCCCACCACTGGCTCAGCTATATCCTTTCTGCTTGGTACATAGAGAAGCATGGGCCCATGGACATTTAGCAGTAGTGTCCCCAGTAGAGTCTGCATATAGAGGAGATTGAGAACCACAGCATCTATCAGAAACCCAGCTGTTCCTCACCCAGAAAACACAGGCTGGGGCCCCCATCCCAGACAGTATTCTGCCTTCCCCATGCTGTGCTCCAGCATCCTAGAGGCAAGACAGACATGCAGCCCCACAATAATTCCCTTTCTTTGTTAGGACTTCATATGGTTTGTGTATCAATGTAACTGTGGCCTAACCAAATGAATGGGGCAATGTTACTTTTGTTTCTATATTGTGGAATAATTTAAGATGTATTGGCATTAACACTTCTTGATAAATTTGTTAGAATTCTGAAATACCTTCTGGCTCTGAGTTTTTGGTTGGGAGACTTTGAATGAGTGCTTCTATTTCACTAGGGGTTATAACCTATTCATATTCCTTATCTGATCTTAATTTAACTTTGGTAAGTGATACTTATCAAGAATGTTGACCATTTCGTTTAAAAGGAGCAATTTGGGCTCAGAGGCTTTGTAGGCGGGTTGATGTGCCCATGCCTCCACTGGAGGTCCTGTCTGACTACGGGGGGTTGTCTCTTCAAGCTCTGTAGCCCCACGGTTGGGCATTTTGGCTGAGGTCACCTGCATTGAGTTCTGGGACACACACACCCCATCCCAGATCTCTGGAATTTTCTAAATGTTTCCCCACACTCGCACTCCCAGAAGCTGAATATTTGTATTCATTCTCCTGCCCCTCTGGGCCTCCCTTCTGTCTCCACCCATACCTGAGCCTGACCCTCTACCCCCTTCCTCTTCTATGTCTCACCCAGGTCCCTCCTTCTCTCTGCCTCCCATGATTATCTTGTTCCCTCTTCTGAGTGGGATTTAGACATCCTCACCTGTCCTATCCTTCTTGTTTAATTTCTTAGAGTCTATGTGGTATATCAGGGGTATTCTGAACTTTTTGGATGCATCTCGGGGCCAACCAGGGACTAACTCAACATGGAATCCATCCTATAGGTGAGCACCAGTCCCTGACAATATTATTAATACTATGCTGTACTGGGAGATAGGAGTCTAGTATGACTTTTCTCTGAAAACTATGCAGCAGCTGACTGAGATAGATGCAGATATTCACAGCCAACCACTGGACTGAAGTTGGGAACCCTTATTGAAGAGTTAGGGGATGGACTGAAAGAAGTGAAAGGATGGCAACCCCATAGAAAGACAAACAGAGGCAACTAACGGAGGAGCTCCCAGAGACTACACCACAAACGAAAGAGTATACATGGGATGATCTGAAGTCTCAGGCACATATGTAGCAGAGGGCTGCCATCTCTAGCCTCAGTGGGAAAGGATGTGCCTAAGCCAGTTGAGACATGATGCCCCAGGGTGGGGAAAGTGGATATCTGTGGGAAATCACCCTCTCAGAAGCAAAGTAGAGTGGGAATGGGAGAAGAACTCTAGGAGGGAGACAGGGGGCAACGTTTGCAATGTAAATAAATCAATTAACTAATAAATAAGAAAATTGTCCATTTCTTTTAGATTTTCTAATTTGGTACAAAGTATGTCTTTGTTATTTTGTGATTTCCTCAGTGCCTATTGCTGTGTCTCCCCTTTCTGTTTCTGATTTTGTCAATTTAGATATACTATGTCAACATCACAGTTGATTTGGAAAATGGTTTGTCTATCTTGTTGATTTTCACAAAGAACCAACTCTTTCTTTCATTGAGTCTTAGCATTCTTCTCTTTATTTCTGATTTATTGATTTTAGCCCTGAGTTTGATTATTTCTTGCCATAATTCCTCTTGTGAATGACTATTTCTTTTTGTTCTAGAGCTGTCAAGTATACGTTTAAGTTTCTAATATGAGAACTCTTCAGATTTTTTTTCATTGTTTTTCTCTTTATTAGATATTTTCTTCATTTACATTTCACATGTTATCCAGAAATTTTCCTTTATCCTCCCGCATCCCCGCCCTGCTCCCCTACCCACCCCCTCCCACGTAATGGCCCTGGCGTTCCCCGGTACTGGGGCATATAGTGTCTGTATGACCAAGGGGCCTCTCCTCCCAATGATGGCCAACTAGGCCATCTTCTTCCATATATGCCGCTAGAGACATGAGCGCAGGGGGAACTAGTTAGTTCATGTTATTCTTCCACCTAGAGGGTTGAAGACCCCTTCAGCTCCTTGGGTACTTTCTCTAGCTCCTTCCTTGGGAGTCCTGTGTTCCAACTAATAGCTGAATGTGAGCATCCACTTCTGTGTTTACCAGGTACTGGTATAGCCTCCCACAAGACAGCTATATCAGGTCCCTTTCAGCATTATCTTGCTGGCATATGCTATAGTGCTTGGCTGATTATGGGAGGGATCCCTGGCAGCCGCTGTCACTGGTTGGTCCATCCTTTTGATTCAGCTTCACACATGATCTCTGTAACTCCTTCAGTGTGTGCTTTGTTCTTAATTCTAGGAAGGGGCAAAGAGACCACATTTTGAACTTCATTCTTCTTGAGATTCATGNGCTATGAACATAGTGGAACATGTGTCCTTATAACCAGATGGAAACTCTTCTGGATATATGCCAAGTAGAGGTATTGCTGGATCTTCCCGTAGTACTATGTCCAATTTTCTGAGGTACCGCCAGACTGATTTCCAGAGTGGTTGAACAAGCTTGCAGTCCCACCAACAGTGGAGGAGTGTTCCCCTTTCTCCACATCCACACCAGCATCTGCTGTCACCTGATTTTTTGATCTTAGCCATTCTTACTGGTGTGAGGTGGAATCTCAGGGTTGTTTTGATTTGCATTTTAAATGTAGGCACATAGTGTTATGAAATTGCCTCTTTGAACTGCTTTCATTTAATCCTATAAATTTGAGGGTCTTATGTATTCCTTTTCATTCAATTCCAGAAAGCCTTTAATTACTTTCTTTTCTCTATCTTGGACTGTTTTATTTTATTAGATATTTTCTTCATTTACATTTCTTTTTTTCAATATTTTTATTAGATATTTTCTTAATTTACATTTCAAATGCTATCCCTAAAGTTCCCTCCCCCCTCCCCCTGCCCTGTTCCCCTGCCCAACCACTCCCACTTCTTGGCCCTGGCGTTCCCTTGTATTGGGGTATATAAAGATTGCAATACGAAGGGGCCTCTTCTCCCAATGATGGCCTACTAGGCCATCTTTCAGCTACATGTGAAGCTAGAGAAACGAGTTCTGGGGGTTCTGGTTAGTTCATATTGTTGTTTCTCTGCTAGGGTTGCAGACCCCTTCAGCTCCTGGGGTTCTATCTCTAGCTTCTCCATTGTGAGCCCTGTGTTCCATCATATAGATGACTGTGAGCATCTACTTCTGTACGAGACAGCTTTATCAGGGTCCCTTAAGTAGACACTTGCTGTCCTATGCAATAGTGTCTGAGTTTAGTGACTGATTGTGGGATGGATCCCCCCAGGTGGGGTAGTCTCTGTATGGTCCATCCTTCCATCTTAGCTCTAAACTTTGTCTATGTAACTCCTTTCATGGGTATTTTGTTTCCTATTCAAAGGAGGAATGAAATACCCACGTGCTGGTCTTCCTTCTTCATTTTCTTGTGTTTTGCAAATTGTATCTTGGGTATTCTAAGTTTCTGGGCTAATATCCATTTATCAGTGAGAGCATATCAAATGACTTCTTTTGTGATTGGGTTACCTCACAATATGAACTAAACAGAACCCACAGAACTCGTGTCTCTAGCATCATATGTAACAGAAGATGGCCTGGTCAGTCATCATTTGGAGGAGAGGCCCCTTGGTACTGCAATCTTTATATGCCCCAATACAGGGGCATGGGCAGCATCATCTTGGAGCTGAAGGAAGAGAACTGGGATGAGGAACCGTTGGAGGACAGACTGGAAGGGAAATAACAACTGGACTGTAAAAACAAAATTAAAAATAAATTTAATAATAATAATAATAATAATAATAATAATAATAATAATAATCTCCCAACCAAAAAAAAAGCCCAGGGCCAGATGGCTTTAGTGCAGAATTCTACCAGACCTTCAAGCACTTGCAATGCAAATAAATAAAATAATTAATAAAAACTAGCTTTAAAGTGATGTTTGAAATCCAGATTTTGTAAAATAAAAACTAAATAACTCAATTAAAATATGGGGTACAGAGCTAAAGAGAGTTCATAACAGAGAAAATTCTAATAGCGAAGAAACACTTAAAGTGTCAACATTCTTTTTTTTTTTGGGGGGGGGGGTTTCGAGACAGGGTTTCTCTGTGTAGCCCTGGCTATCCTGGAACTCACTTTGTAGACCAGGCTGGCCTCGAACTCAGAGATCCGCCTGCCTCTGCCTCCCAAGTGCTGGGATTAAAGGCGTGTGCCACCACGCCCGGCTGAAGTGTCAACATTCTTAGTCATTAAGGAAATGTAAAATTTTTGTAAAAATCCAGATTCTCAGAAGAAGCAAATGCAAATTATATCATTATATTTGTTTAATAAAGCATAAAACATTTCTAAGATTTATATAAATTAAGTGTCAAAAGTAAAAGACCTCAAGTGATTACTAGCAATAGCTAAGACAATGGTGAAAGTGGACCATGGTAAAGTTACTCAAAGTCTAATAAAAGAAATTCTGAATGGCTGCAAGTTGAAGAATAGAAATAGATCCATATTTATCACTTTGCACAAAACTCAAATCCAAATAGATCAACGACCTCAACATTAAACTGTAACTGCCTTGAGCACATCAGCACAAGAGACAAATTCCAGAACAGAACACCAATAGCTCAGGCTCTAAGATCAACAAGTGATAAATGGGACCACATTAAGGTGAAAAGATTGAAAATGAGAATCTACAGAATGGGAAAAGATCTTTACTAACCTTATCTGACAAAGCATTGATATCCAAAATATATAAGTAACTCATGAAATTAGATACAAACAAACTAAATAATCCAATTAAAAACTAGGGTACAGATCTAAACAGAGTTCATAACAGAGAAAATTCTAATAGCCAAGAAAACAGTTAAAGTGTCAACATTCTTAGTCATTAGGGAAATGTAAATCAAAAGAACTGCAAGATTTCATCTTACACACATAAAAATGGTTAAGATCAAAAACGCAAATGACAGCACATGCTAGTGAGACTGTGGAACAAAGGGAACACTCCTCCATTGCTGATAGAAGGCAAATTAGTACAACCACTTTGAAAATCAATTTAGTGGCTTTGCAGAAAGTTGAGAAGAGTTCTACTCCTATACCACTCTTGGTATATACCCAAAAGCTGTCCTACTGTACCACAAGGACATTTGTGCAACTGTGTTCATAGCAGCTTTATTAGTAACAGCCAGAAACTGGAAACAACCTAGTTGTACCTCCACTGAAGAATGGATAAAGAAAATGGAGTTCATCTACACAATGGAATACTACTCAGGTGTTAAAAACAAATACATCATGAAAACTGCAGCCAAATGTATTTAACTAGAAAATATTATCCTGAGTAAGGTATCCCCAACCCAGAAAGTCATACATGATATGTACTCACTTATAACTGGACATTAACCATAAAGTACAGGATAATTACACCACAAACCACAGACTCAAAGAAATTAATTAATAAGTAGGGATCAAGAGACAAATTGTAAATATCACTCAGAAGAGGAAATAGAATTGGAGGTGGATGGAAGGAAAGAAATGGATGGGAGAAGGTAAGAAGGGGAACTGAAATGGGGAAAACAAAGGGGGGCAGAAGAGGGCTGTGAGAGAGAATAGAAATTGGTAGAGAGGCATCTCTAAGATTAACCAGAGAACAGGAAAGGGGGAGACTTCTAGAAGTCTATGGGTGTAACCTTAGCTGAGGCTCTTAACAGTGGAGGATATGGAGACTAAAGTGACTACCTCCTGCAGCCAGGTGGGAATTCGAGTTGAGGAAGGGGACATCTGAAATTTCTCCTGCCTTCAGGATGTGCAGGGATAAGGATGAAACAGAGACTGTGGAGATGCCCAACCAAAGACCAGGTTTAACTTGAGACCCATCCCATGGGAGAGACACAATGCTTGACACTATTTTTAAAAAGTTACACTTTTATTAGATACTTTCTTCATTTACATTTCAAATGCTATCACTTTTCCTAGATTCCTCTCCAAAAGTCCCCTATACCCTTCCCCTGCCCTGCTTCCCAACCCACCCACTCCTGCTTCCAAGCTCTGGCATTCTCCTGTACTAGAGCATATAATCTTAACAAGACTAAGGGCCTCTCCTCCCATTGATGGCTAACTAGGTCATCCTCTGGTACATATGCAACTAGAGACACAAGCTCTGAGGATTACTGGTTAGTTCATATCCATACTGTTGTTCTTCAAGTAACATATAAATGCAGACCTATTAGAATTACTCCAAACTTCTCACCAAAGACTATGAAAGCCAGAAGATCCTGGACAGATGTTATAGAGACACTTAGAGAACACAAATGCCAGCCCAGGCTACTATACCCAACAAAACTTTCAATTACCATAGACGGAAAAATCAAAGTATTCCATGACAAAACCAAATTCACACAATATCTTTCCATGAATCCAGCCCTCAAAGGATAATAAAGGGAAAACTCCAACACAAGGAGGGTAATTATGCCCTAGAAAAAGCAAGAAAGTAATCCTTCAACAAACCTAAAAGAAGATAGCCACAAGAACAGAATCCCAATTCTAACGACAAAAATAACAGGAAGCAGCAATTACTTTTTTTTTAATATTTCAATATCAGTGGACTCAATTCCCCAGTAAAAATACATAGGCTAACAGAATACTACCTCAGAGCAAAAGCTTGGAAAACAATTTTCCAAGCAAATAGTCCAAAGAAACAAGCTGAAGTAGCCATTCTAATATCAAATAAAATCGATTTATACTTGACACTATCAATGATACTCTGCTATGCTTGGAGATAGGATCTAATATAACTGTCCCTGAAAGGCTTCATCCAGTAGTGAATGTAAACAGAGGCAGAGACCCAGAGCCACATATCAAGGGGAGTTTGTGGAGCCTTGGGGAAAAGTTGAAGGAAATATTGAGGGAGCCAGGAGGGTGAAGGACACTACAAGAAAACCTAGAGTCAACTAACCTGGCCCCATGGGGGTTCACAGAGACTGAATCACCAACCAAAGATCATGTAGGGGTTGGACCTAGGCCCCTGATACATTTGTAGCAGATATGCAACTTGGTCTTCATGTGGATCCCCAAACAATTGGAGTGGGGTCTGTCATTGACTCGGTTTCCTGACATTGGATCCCCTTCTACTAGCTGGACTTACTGGTCAGGTCTCAGCGAAAGATATGTGCTTAGTCCTTCTGCAATTTATGTCCCAGAGCAGGCAGTACCCAAGGCGGGCTTCCTTTCTCTGAGGAGTAGGAAAAGGGGTAGTTAACAGAGGTATTTGGGAGAGTGGAAATGGGAGGAGAGGAGAGGAGAGGAGGGGTGTTGCTACCAGAATGAAAAGTAAATAAATAAATAAATAAATTGATGGAAAAAAAGTTCTAGGAGATAAAAAAAAATCAGGGTAGTAGTTCAGTTATTTTTTAAATAAGTTTGGAAATTTATATTCAGGTTGCATTAGTCAGGCTACTTGATTGTTTACTCCCAAACTCTACTCAGTGTTTCTCTTCTAGAATACATGGATTTCAGGTAGGCACTTTCAGAAAATTCAGAAAATTCATTCAGAAAAATATTCAATACCAATGACAATTTTGCAATTAGTCATGGCTGTAAGACTAAATCATTGACAAGTTTTGCTCAGTAGTATTGTGTATAGCCAGTACCTAAATTACTAAAAAAGATAATGTCCATCTCTTTTTATTTTCTTTCCATAGAAAAATATGGAAATAAAAAAGATAGACTTTCAAATTTTCAAGAATGACAGAAATAAACAGATGAAATAGACATGTACCCTGGCATAGCATTTAGAATCACAGTAGTCTAGACAGTACATCTTCACACTTCTACATGAACCACTACTATTTGAGAAATAATATTTATTTATGTCTTTATATTTTGTTTCCTTTTATATATTTTTAATTTTGGGGTGTTTTTATAAGATATGTTTGAACATAACCAACCCCTTCTCAAACTCCATCATAACCACCAACCCATACTTTCTCACCAAACCTTGGATTTTACTTTTTCTTCCTATCACATATGGTCCACTGTGTGTCCCTACCCAGATAGTCCTACAAATAGACCCTGTGCTGATATGTAGTTTAACTGACCAGGGTCATATCATTAAAGAAAACTGACTTTCCTTCTCACAGAAGTTATTACCTCCTCCTCCATCTGAGCTTGAATTTTGTCTTACTTAAGATTGTGCAGATCTTTTGCATGCTATCACAATCACTGAGAGCAGGTACATATGTGTAAGTGCCATTCTGTGTCCAGAAAACACTGTTTCCTTGATTTTGCCTATCACCTAGGCCTCTTATAATCTCCCATGCCTCTTTTATACAAAGATCCTTGAACCCTGGGAAGAGAAGTCTGATATGTATATCCCAATTAAAACTGAGAACTCCACAGCCCCTGGCCCTTTGCATGTTGACCATATTTTGTATTCTTTAGCATACTAGCATTATTGTTTCACATTATCTCTGATATAGAGAAGTGCTAGTCAACAAACAAGGACAAATTCATTCTTACCCACTTTCTCAAAAGTTAGTATCTTCTTCATATTTAAATGTTGGTGAGGCTTAACTACCATCTCCTGGTGTAGAGTGGTTGAGGAAATGAGTACAGTTTTAGTTAAAATTTTGAGTTACATAATTTTCAGTGAGAAAACCACCAGAAGATTTCACATAAACCACATGAATCATGCTCTAAACTATAAGAGACCATGAGAACATGAACAAAGATTTCCTAGAAAATAGCCACTATCATTAACAAAAAGAAAATGAGACTATCTTGTAACATTTGGCTAATCTGGAGTCATGTAAGTTATTAAACACCATGACTGAGCCCTGATACAAACACAAAAAAACTTCCCTGACAAGACAAGTATGTTCCATACTAAACCATTTCCTAGAGCCACTAAATGTGGGAAATTTCTGCTACACAATAAATAAATGATTAATTACATAAACTGAATAAATCTCTAATTAGAACTTGGTGTTGAGCAGATTTCAACTTCTCAATGGCTTTCTTGAAGGCATTATGAACCTCTTTATTCCTTAAGCTATAAACAACTGGGTTCAACATGGGAACTACTGTGGTATAGAAAACAGATGCCATTTGGTCATTGTCCATGGAATGACTAGAACTGGGCTGTAGGTACATGAAGATTATAGTTCCATAGAATATAGTTACAGCAGTGAGGTGGGATGCACAAGTAGAAAAGGCCTTCTTCCGTCCTTCAGCTGAGCGCATCCTCAGGATAGCAATGAATATGAATGCATAGGAGGTCAAGATAACTATCAGAGAAAAAAAGACATTGAAGGATGTTATGATAAAGAGCACAATCTCATTTGTATATATATCAGAGCAGGAAAGATTTAGGATTGGAGGTATATCACAAAAAAAGTGATGAATCACATTAGAATGGCAGAAGGAGAGATCAAAGATAAACCCAATATAGACAGAAGATTCAGCTAAACTGAACACATAACAGCCAATCACCATGCGAGCACACACACTGGTAGTCATAGTTGTGGTGTAATGTAAGGGCTTGCACACTGCAGCATGCCTGTCAAAAGCCATGACAGCAAGTAGGAAACAGTCAACACTGGCAAAAGTCACAAAGAAGAACATTTGAGCAACACATCCTCCATAGGAGATAACTTTATCCCCTGTGAGCCCAGCCATCACTTTTGGAGTTACAGCAGAAGAATAAACACAGTCTGCCAAGGAGAGGTGACTGAGAAAAATATACATGGGGGTGTGGAGATGGGAGTCGAACCAGATCAACACAATCATGCCCAGGTTCCCAATTAGTGTGATGAGATAGATGAGACTGAATGTGATGAACAGGGGGGCTTCCAGTTCTGGGTTGTCAGTTAGTCCCAAGAGTATGAATGCATTCATTCTACTGCTGTTGGCCACATACATTTTAGAATTGTATTTTACCTGTCAAAATCAAGAGAAGACGTGAACAATTTGCTAAAGTTTGTCTTTCCCAGAGTTCATAAGGTCCTGTACTCAACCCTCAGTAACCTTCACAAGTAAACAAATGATAAAATAGGGAAGAAACAATGTAAAGAGTTTGAGTTTAAATTGCTCAAAATGCTTCTTAATGTATTGTTAATAAACAATGAACAACAATAATAATATACTAAATATAAATGATGTTTTAATAAGATAAATAATGTATACATGTTATTGGAAAAGAAAAAAAAAGAAAAACTATTTGAATCATATCACTCAAGTACTTTATGTTGGCAATCTTATAACTATAACTCAAAACTATTAAGTAAAATAAAACTTTCACAAATACTGAATAATAACCAAAGAATTGTGTTTCAGAAGGAATAAGAAGCAGAAATTTTGAAATGCCATCTTGTGCTATAGCATAACCTGTTAAAGTTCAGGTTTGACCACTTACCTTACTTGGCAACATAATCTGATTATAAAATAGCCTCCTTGGTTTTTCAAGGGAAATATCTGTTGAAAATATGATAAAGCCTCAGTAACCAAGAATTTAATACCAGCATAATTCAGTTTTTGGTCTTTTACTCTCTTGTTCAGCACAAAATCCATAAGCGTACACAGGGCTCTCTTCAAAATGCACCCTCAAAGCATTCTCAGTGACTAGTTCCAGGAGAGCCACTATCATTTGAGTCATAGCTGAGAAGAACTGAGACTTCATATTAGTCCCTGGGAAAGTTGGGAAAAAGAAATCTCATGTGATATGCAAATATGGGAGCTTAAAGATAGTGGAGATGAAGAGTAAATATTATAGTTTTGTTTTTTTAAAATACAGAGAAAATTCATGCAGAGACTGCATCTTTTTCAGTTACTATTTCTCTGACAATTTCACATGTGTTTATAAGTCATTCCAGTTATTCTGTTTTATTGCCATTTCTTATCTTCTTTTGATAGGGACCAACTGTTCCTCTTCTCTATTTGTCCTTTTCCCAGATTCATAACTTAATTTTGTTTGTGACACACCCAGTTCATCCAGGGCCATCTAAGTGACCATTGGATTAGAGCTACACATTGCAACCCAGTGGAATTACCATGGGTACAAAACTTAAGACAATGACTGTCCCTTTTTCTGAATCTATCAGCAATAGTTAAACACTGAGGGGTAAGGCTCCATAAACCCTTCTTCCATCCATAACTAACTGGTTATCAGTGTGACTGTTTTTAACTCTAAGGATAACACTGGCACCAGTCTCCTTTGTGCCAGACACTGTTGTCCTATGTTTTATAGATTAATACTCCAAAAAAATTCTAAATTTGAATATGAGAACCTAAACAATGTAGTTTGATATTATAAGGTTATTTCTCTGTGTCTTGTTATACTTAGAATAAAGCTAAACATATAAGAGAGTGCCATTCTATCTAGGAAGCAAAAATGAAAATATTGTGAAGTCACTCCTACCTGGGTGACAGAGTGAGATCAAGGCTGGCTTGAGTAGCTCAGCAACATGCTGTCTAAAAATAAAATTAAGGAAAACACTGAAGCAGCACGGGATGGTAAGGCATGACTGCCATGAACAATACCTTAGGTTCATTGATCAGCATCATAAAACAATCAATAGAGACTTGGGAAGATAAAGATATGAAAGGAGAGAGAAATAAAGGAAGGTGAAGAATGATCCAAGAACTTTACTCGTGGAAACTAATCCAATGTAGCAAAATGTGCGTGAGCATCAGGTTATAGACCACATCTTAGAATTCAGTTTTTTACTTAATAACTTCACTTAATTACATTTTCACTTAATCACTTTTAAATTCTCCAAATAATTTTCCTCTGAAAAACATGAAGATGTGAGATGCTGCATAGTTATTGGAGAAATATACGCCCATATGCTCGAGTATCTGTAGTATATGCAATCAAAATCCAGAGAAGCCTTGGTTGATTTTTCTTCCTGCTATTGTGCTTATCACGCAGCACACACAGCATATAGGCAGTCCATCATTTATATGAGGAAACTACTGAAGGAATATTCATAATTCTCCAAAAAAGCTATTTGAAGAGCAATCCCACTAAGAATTTAAACATTTCTAATGATGTCTGATCTGAGTCTTGACAAAAAATCCAAACAGAGAAGACTTCTCATAATTTTTGTTGATATTTTCATAAGAATATATTCATATAATTTATGTTTTACATTAAGTTCAATACAGGTAGTGTGAATAGCTTTCTTTAAGAATTGTGTTGAAATAGACTCTAAAACTATTTTTTAATTATACTATGCTTATTCTTTTTGAAATATAACCAAGAATAATAACCAATGTAATGGCATTCAAACATAATTTAAATATATTTATTGTTACACATATGTTATTATTATTCACTGTATTCTCCATGAATTTCTCTTACATGAGTCTTTGAGAATAAAGCTATAACTGGTTGTTCAAACATAGTATTCTATAAATCAAAAGATACAATCCACTAGTGGATGTTGAAATTAAATAATGGATTAAACCAGCAATTTTTAAAAACTATGTTAAATGACAGTAATGTTATCAGTAATGATTTCTAATACAGATAACTGGTATTATATTACACTGCTCTGCTTAAAGTTTGCAAATATTATGTTACATAAGAAAAAAAAGGAACATAAAGATAAATCTCAGTTGTATAAAAAAAAAAAAAGCAAGGGTATATTGTAGTTTCATTTATTCTATGAATATATCCATGATGGAATGTGTGTGTGTGTATGTGTGTATATGTAGATTAGATAGATAGATGGTAGGTAGATGATAGATAGATAGATAGATAGATAGATAGATAGATAGATAGATGATAAATGTGTGTTTTCCACGTCACAATATAAATTGTACTTCTAGCTATATACTCCATATTCACAGAACACTTGATCATGAGGCTACAAAAGCTCACGTAAAGTTATGCAAGAATGTTGCTTTATAAATGCACATTAAATAGCTTGACAAACAGTTGTTTATAGAGAGACTTCATTAAGTCCTTCATTTGTGTGTTCATCATGTTAAAATTCACTTACTGAACATGCTTCATCTTCTCAACATTCTCTTAAAAACATATTTGAAAGAGTGAAAATGAAGTCACCATCTATTTGGAAGTAGAGAAAACAGTTGTGATTTAGGCTCCTTGTAAAAAAGTATGAACTCAGAAGGATACTAGATACCAGAATGTTAAACTCTGATCATTCCATAAAAAAATAGTTAACATTGTAACTTTACACAGAAGTTTTTCTGCTTCTGTAGTCTGAACAAAGCAAACCAAAAGCTAGAAACTTACCTGGTTTTTAAGGAAGGTTGCACTGTGTCACTTGGGACCCAATTGGAAGTACCTCTCAAATAAGGAAAGATCCATTTGAAGAAGTTATGTTTTAATGACTAGTTGAATAAAATTCTCCAGAGACAGACAGATATAAGGAAAAGGTTATTATTTTGTGGTGGTTACAGAATAGTCTCTAACCTTTCACACAGAGCTGCTAAGAAAAAAAAATAGAAGACTGTACTCTATAAAGTGGTCAGCAACTCCAGTAGAAAGGAGCACACCATTGTGAACTTGAAAATCAATTTTAACTGGGTATTTGTTTGAGCTAGATTTTGCTACAGACTCATTAGTATGCAAGTGTGAAATCAAAGTGTATAAAGTACCAACTTATATTTTAGCTCCATATGTAGCAGAAGATGGCCTAGTTGGCCATCATTGGGAAGAGAGGCCCCTTGGTACTGCAATCTTTATATGCCCCAATACAGGGGAACGCCAGGGCCAAGAAGTGGGAGTGGTTGGGCAGGGGAACAGGGCAGGGAGGAGGGGGAGGGGACTTTCGGAATAGCATTTGAAATGTAAATTAAGAAAATATCTAATAAAAATTGGAAAAAAAAAAGAAATGAACACCAAAAGACCCCTGGCACACAGGTTGTTCCTTCTAAAATTATCTCATGCATATTCATGTTGGATGCCAGACACCTATCTTATATATGTATAAAATCTGCAGAGAAATAGGTGCTCAAAAGAACATCAACAGGTCTTCATTCTATTCGCCTAGAGAAGGAGTAATTATTGTCTATAGAGACTTACCCGCATCAGCTTGTTGAGGAATAACAGTCATTCGTGTGTGTGTGTGTGTGTGTGTGTGTGTGTGTGTGTGTGTGTGTGTGTTCATCTGTCCATCTGTCTGACTGTGTCTCTGTTTTATTGTGTAGCTATGCCATACAAATAAAAATTTCCCCTTTAGAGAGAGGAGGAAAGTTCATAAGATTTGGGAAGCTAACAAAACTTACAATTGTATGAGAATTTACAAGACACAAAGCTTAGAAAATTACAAAATTCATGAGCCCTTAACCATATGTTATATAAATATCTAGTGATAAGCAGAAGAGGGAGTTGTGGCAGTCTGCAAATTGTACTCATATTTTGTGTTTTCATAGATCTAGGGTAGAATTCTAGTCATGCAGCTGCCTTTAAATCCCCCATGATTTGTGCTATAAGTAACCTATCATCCTGCTCCTATTAGAGCTTGCAATATACTCACTTTTTCACTAGGATAAATTTTGTTGGAATCAGTTTTCAGTCTGTTTCTGGTGCTGTCCTGGGTGAAAAGCTATTAATTCATGTCTTTCTAGAACAAGTCATGCACAATTATTTAACTTTTATTCAGTTCAAGATATTTTCTTTTTATGACTTATTTTAACTATATGTTGCTGATTTTAGAAAAATCAATTTGAAAATAAGAATCCTTATACACTGTTGACAGCAGTGAAAATTAATGTGTCTACTATAAAACTCAATATAAAAAGTGCACCTAACCCTCAAGAGACTAGAGGCCACAGGGAGTTTAGAGGTCTGGTGGGCTGGGAGTGAGAGGTAAGAATATCCTCATGGAGATGGGCAGGGAGCAAGTATGGAATGTAAAGCAGTTGGAGGGTGGACCAGGAGGAGAATAAAATATAGGGTTTAGAACAAATAAAGAAATAAAAAAAAAAGATCTTAGAGTAACTCTAACAAAACATGTGAAAGATCTATATGATGAGAACTTCAAGTCTCTCAAGAAAGAAATTGAAGAAGACCTCAGAAAATAGAAAGATCTCCTATGCTCATGGATTGGTAGGATTAACATAGTAAACATAGCCACCCTACCAAAAGCAATCTACAAATTCAATGAAATCCCCATCAAAATTCCAACACAATCCATCAAAGACATGGAAAGAGCAATTCTCAATTTCATATGGAAAAACAAAAAACCCAGCAGAATGAATACAATTCTTAATAATAAAAGAACTTCTGGGGGAATCACCATCACTGACCTCAAGCTGTAATACAGAATAATAGCCAGCAGAATTAATGGAAATATGCAACTTCAGGAGGAAAGAGAAGGTGGGGCTCTCTCCAGAGACCTGGAAAGTGAGAGATTCTCAGGACTCAGAAGGACCTTAGATGAAATAACCAACAGTGAGTAGAGGGAACTTGTAGAGTCCACCTCCAGTAGAAAGACAGAGCATCAAGTGGAGGAAAGAAGTTGCCATCCCACAGTCAAAAATTCTGAACCAGAATTCTACCTGTCTAAAAGAACTACAAGGACAAAAATGGAAAAGAGACTGGGGCAAAGGAGGTTGAGTATCTGACCTAAATTGGGATTCAGGTCAAAGGCAGGCTCAAAGGCCTGACACTATTACTGATGCTATTGTGTTCTTACAGGCAGAAGCATAAGACAGCTGCCCTCCTAGAGGCCCAATAAGGCCCTGACTGAAACAGATGCAGATTCTTGCACCCAACCAATGAACTGAAGTTGGAGACTCCTGTAGTTGAATGAGGGAAAAGCTGGAAGAAGTTGAAGTGAAGAACGACCCTTTAAGAAGACCAGCAGCCTTAACTAAACTGGACCCCTGAGATCTCGCAGACACTGAGCCACAAACTAGGCAGCATACACTAGCTGGTACAGGCCCCAGACACATATACAGCAGAGGACTGCCTGCTCTAGCCACAGTGAGAGAAGAAGCACCAAATCCTAGAGACTTGAAGCACCAGGGAGTGGGTAGGTCGCATGGGGTGGGGTGGGATGTTGAGTGGGGGGGTATCCTCTTGGAGAAGGGGAAGGGGGAATTGTATGAAGAATTGTGAGAGGGTAGACCAGAAGGGATGCAATGACTGGACTGTAAAAAAAAATTAATAATAATTAAACACACACACACACACACACACACACACATTGAAAGTAAAACTACCTTATGATCTTGATACACTACTCTTGGTTATAAAGAAAACCCCCAAAACAGTCAGTTTGTTATAGCGATACTTCCATAAGCATGTTTATTAATAACATGTTCAAAATACCTGAATAATATAATTAGCTGAAGTATCTATCAACAATTTTTCCTTTTCTTTTTCTTTTCTTAGATATTTTCTTTATTTATATTTCAAAAGTTATTCCCTTTCCTGGTTGACCCACTGAAAATCCCCTATCGCCTCCCTCCCCCTTCCCATTCGCCAACCAACCCACTCCTGCTTCCTGGCCCTGACATTCCCCTATAATGGCGTATAGAACCCTCATAGGACCAAGGGCCTATCCTCCCACTGATGACGAACTAGGCCATCCTCTGGTACATATGCAGCAAGTGCCATGAGTCCACCATGTATTTTCTTTGGTTGGTGGTTTAGTCCCAGGAAGCTCTGGGGTACTGGTTAGTTTATATTGTTGTTCTTCCTATAGGGCTGCAAATTCTTTCACCTCCTTGGGTTCTTACTCTAGCTCCTTCATTGGGGACCCTGTTATCCATCCAATGGATGACTGTGAGCATCCACTTCTGTGTTTGTCAGGAACTGGCAGAGACTCTCAGGAGACAGCTATATCAGGTTCCTGCCAGCAAGCACTTGTTGGCATCCACAATACAGTCTGGTTTTGGTGGTTGTTTATGGGTTGGATCCCTAGGTGGGGCAATCTCTGGATGATCATTCCTTCAGTCTCTGCTCCACATTTTGTCTCTGTAACTCCTTACATGGGAATTTTGTTCCCCCTTCTAAGAATGATCAAAGTATCCACACTTTGGTCTTCCTTCTTCTTGAGTTTCATGTGTTTTGTGAATTGTAATTTGGGTATTCTGAGCTTCTGGGATAATATCCAATTATCAGTGAGTTCATATCATGTGTGTTTACTGGTGATTGGGTTATCTTAATCAGGATGATATCCTCCAGATCTATCCATTTGCCTAAGAATTTCATAAATTCATTGTTTTTAATAGCTCTGTATCCAATATATACAAAGAACTCAAAAAGTTAGATTCCAGAGACCCAAATAACCCTATTAAAAAATGGGGTACATAGCTAAACAAAGAATTCCCAGTGAGGAGTACTGAATGGCTGAGAAGCACCTAAAAAATTTTCAACATCCTTAGTCATTAGGGAAATGTAAATCAAAACAACCCTGAGATTCCACTTTAAACCAGTTAAAAGGGCTAAGATCAAAAAGTCAGGAGACTAAGAGGAGTAGAAGGCAGGAAATAATCAAAACCAGGTCTGAAATCGACCAATTGGAAACAAAAAGAACTATTCAAAGAATTAAACAAACCAGGAGCTGGTTCTTTGAAAAAAAACAACAAGATAGATAAACCCTTAGCCAGACTAACTAGAGGGCACAGGGACAGCATTCTTGTTAACAAAATCAGAAATGAAAAAGGAGGCATAAAAACAGAACCTAAGAAAATCCAAAACACCATCAGATTCTATTACAAAAGGCTATACTCAACAAAACTGGAAAACCTGGATGAAATGGACAACTTCCTAGACAGATACCAGGTAACAAAGTTAAATCAGAATCAGATTAATGATCTTAAAAGTTGTATTTCCCCTAAAGAAATAGAAGCAGTCGTTAATAGTCTCCCAACCAAAAAGAAGACCAGGACCTGATGGGTTTAGTGCTGAGTTCTATCAAACCTTCACAGAAGACCTAATTCAACTTTCCTCAAACTATTCCACCCAATAGAAACAGGAGGTACTCTACCCAATTCATTCTATGAAGCCACAATTACTCTGATAACTAAACCACACAAAGATTCAACAAAGAAAGAGAACTTCAGATGAATTTCCCTTATGAATAACATGCAAAAATACTCAATAAAATCCTAGCAAACCGAATCCAAGAACAAATCAAAATGATCATCCATCATGACCAAGTAGACTTCATCCCAGGGATGAAAGGATGGTTTAATGTATAGAAATCCATCAACGTAATTCACTATATAAACAAACTCAAAGACAAAAACTACATTACCATCTCTTTAGATGCTGAGAAATCATTTGACAAAATCCAACACCCAATCATGATAAAAGTCTTTGAAAGATCAGGAATTCAAGGCCAATATCTAAACATAGTAAAAGCAATATATACAGCAAACCAGTAGCCAACATCAAAGTAAATGGAGAGAAGCTGGAAGTGATCCCACTATATAGTACTTGATGTCCTAGCCAGAGCATTTCGACAACAAAAGCAGATCAAAGAGATACAAATTGGAAAGGAAGAAGTCAAAATATCACTATTTGCAGATGATATGATAGCATGTATAAGTGACCCTAGAAAAACTAAAATGTGATAGTTATATTCAGCATTGTGAACCATTTATAGATACTAATTAAAATTGCTAAAGAAAAAGATTTCCCCATACATATTACCAATTTGTTTCTTCTACATTTCTTTGGTTGATTTAAATATGATATAGTATAGCTTGTATTCATATGACGTTTCCATTGATGAATTAATTTTTATTTAGCTGTGTCCACTTTTATTACATCCACTAGTGCCCTTGGCCTACCCCACAACACACATACCCTTTCTTTTTTTCCATTTTTTATTAGATATTTTCTTCATTTACTGTTCAAATGTTATCCTGAGAGTCCCCTAAACCCTCCCCCACCCCCCGCCCTGCTCCCATACCCACCCACTCCCACATTTTGTCCCTGGCATTCCCCTGTATTGGGGCATATAAAGTTTGCATGACCAAGGGGGCCTCTATTCCCAATGATGGCCAACTAGGCCATCTTCTACTATATATGCAGCTAGAGACATGAGCTCTGGGAGTACTAGTTAGTTCATATTGTTCTTCCACCTATAGGGTTGGAGACCCCTTCAGCTCAGTAGGTATTTTCTCTAGATACTCCCTTGGTAACCCTGTGTTCCATCTAATAGCTGACTGTGAACATACACTTCTGTGTTTGCCAGGCACTGGTATAGCCTCACACAAGGCAGCTATATCAGGGCCCTTTCAGCAATATCTTGCTGGCATATACAATAGTGTCTGCATCAAGTGGCTGATTATGGAATGGATCCCTGGCTGCAGCAGTCACTGGTTGGTTCATCCTTTTGTTTCAGCTCCACACTTGATCTCTGTAACTCCTTCAATATGTGCTTTGTTCATAATTCTAAGGGGCGAAGTGTCCAAACTTTGATCTTCAGTCTTCTTGAGTTTCAACACATACCCTTTCTATGCAGTAAATCTAGCACTCTCAGGTTTTTTAATTCTTGCTTTTATACTATATGAAAGAAAACTTGATAACTGCCTTTCTGAAATGGCCTTATTTATCTTAACCTGATTATTTATGGGGCCATGCTTTCTCCTTACAGTGTTATAATTTCTTATTTTGGGCTGCATAGAAATGTGCATGCTACCATGTTTTATTTACAATCCTTCTGCTGTAGGACAGCTAGACTGAGTCTAGAGATTGGCTTCTGAGAATAGAGTGGCAAAAACAGGTGTGTGCAAGTGTCACATATATATGCTCAGAATCATATTAAAAGCAATCTCTTCATTTCATGGGCTTATTCATAACTTCCAATAAAGGAAACACAACAGAAATTTCACTTTCAAGTGAAAGGAGAGATGGGGTTCTGTGAAGTATATTTCGTTTTTATAAATGTCTGTGGTTTAATAGAACCTTCATTTCGAAGTGAAAATGTCTCAACCCAGAGAATACTGCATTTCACATTGCTATACTAGATACTGATGTTTGAGAAGTATGTTGTTTTGGGCCACTATTTGTTTTTCTTATTTTAGCATTTTACCTATGCCAAATTATTCTTTTTTTATGTATGTTTGTACATGTACATGTGAAGGCCACAACTGTTTTGCTCCTCGAGGGCCAGTTTCCTTTTCTTTGTAAGGGTTTCTCTTATTGCTCTTATTAGCCAGGAGCTTTTATATCAGGCTATCCTGGCTGACTGGAGATCCCTAGTACTCTATCTGCATATGTCTATCAAACACTGAAATTGTAAGTGTGAACTACTATACTTAACTGTTTTATGTGAGTTCTGAGAATCAACTCAGGTACACTCTATAAGCAATTTATTCTTTTTTTTTTTTTTTTTTTTTTTGGTTTTTTGAGACAGGGTTTCTCTGCTTAGTCCTGGCTGTCCTGGAACTCACTTTGTAGACCAGGGTGGCCTCGAACTCAGAAATCCGCCTGCCTCTGCCTCCCGAGTGCTGGGATTAAAGGCGTGCGCCACCACGCCCGGCCTGCAATTTATTCTTATAGCTATCTCCCCAGCCCTGATGATTACTTTAACTTAGAATAGCATTCTACCCACACAAACACGATGTCATTCCTGTAACCATTAGATACCCATCATAAGTCAGACAAATTATTCTGTTGCCAGACTATATCATCTTATGAACACAAACTTTCTGTTTCTCCTTTTCCCAAGAGTTGGTCACATTTTCTTCAGATATAAATTATAAGTAAAAGACTTGCAGTAACCCATATTGGTGATATTTTTGAAGAAGAATTTGTAGGCTTAGACTTAAAGAAGTCTTTTACTTTAACTTTCAGATTTTGGAAATACTCTCTCAATTGTGTCTGTCAACAAGCTGGCGCAGCCACTTTAGGATAAGGTAGAAATGAATTAAACATACTCAGACAAAACCAAAGTCCAATAAAATAAAATAAAATAGTGAAACTACCTTAGTTTTTTCAAGTTCTGTAGACCTCAGATAATATAAAGAACCTCATGAGTGAATAAAAATGTAAATAGAAGAATGTCAGTGTTCATATAATTTCATAAAATACTCAAACATTGTCTTAAGCCATTAAATTTTAAGGAATCTTGTTATACAACAATACATTACTGATTAACCATACAGATTTTTAATCTCCTGAAACAAAGCTGACAAGCCTTTAATCTCTGTATTTAGGAGGCATGTGGATCTCTGTGAGTTTAAGGACAGACTGCTCTATATCATGAGTTCCATGTCAACAAAGGCTATATAGTAAGACCCTGTCTCCAAAACAAAGAACATCAAAGAAAAAAGAGAATAATAGTGATAAATCAGGGCACTGAAAGTTGTCCTTGCACACAAAGCAACTAGCTTTGCTATTTTTCACTGTCCTGCTGAGTCATCTGCGGTATAGTCTGCATTACTTTAAGACTTTCCTTTGTTTCTTTTATACGTATTAACCTGCTTTTCTATATTTAAAAAGATACTAACAGAGATGTATCTCAGTTGGTGAGAAAGCCCTGTGTCCTATACCCAGGCAGGGGGAATAGCACATAAAACCACACCTTTGGGCTTTCGATGGCTCACACCTATAATCAATACTTTAAAACAGGTAGAGGTAAAAGGATCAGAATTTCAGGGTCAATATTTGCAACATGGTGAGTTTGACACTAGTGTGGGTTACAGGAGACTATATCTAAAATAGATGAGGTAAAACATAGGAAGACATGGCTAGGTGTCAGTAGAAAAGCCTGTTTAAAGTATTCATTGAAGTGTCTTTCCTTCTTGACAAAGATGGAAAGAAACAGGAAGTTACATACACACTGTCTGATTTGCAGTAACTCAGCTTTGTAACTTTGCACTATTAGCAAATTCCAAATGACTACCACCAAGGGGCAGTAGAACCTTTGGTATTAAGTAAAAATGACTTAGTATATGAGCTACACATAAGAGTAAATCCTAATTTTATTTAAAGCTGGACTTCTGATGATATATTGCTTGGTATAGCTATTAAGTGGATGAATATCCATCCACTAAATCTAGACTTTGTATAATAAGTTTGTATTTTATATCACGACTTGTAGTTTTAAGTAAAAATAACTAAGTCATTAAAAAATTATGTGATGGTTTATTAAAAAAATAGGAGAAACAAAAATAATACTTGTATGAAATGTTTAATATTTTATCAACATGTTTTTCAAAATCATGGCTCAGCTATTTTCAATAAAATATATAATTTATTTTTTTTTAAATTAGGAGCTTAACAAAGTGTTCATTTTCTCAACAACTTTCTTGAAAGCATTATGAACCTCTTTGTTCCTTAAGCTATAGACAACTGGGTTCAACATGGGAACTACTGTGGTATAGAAAACAGATGCCATTTGGTCATTGTCCATGGAATGACTAGAACTAGGCTGTAGGTACATGAAGATTACAGTTCCATAGAATATAGTTACAGCAGTGAGGTGGGATGCACAAGTAGAGAAGGCCTTCTTCCGTCCTTCTGCTGAGCGCATCCTCAGGATAGCAATGAATATAAATGCATAGGAGGTCAAGATAACTATTAGAGCAAAGAAGACATTGAATGAAGCTAAGATAAAGAGCACAATCTCATTCACATAGATATCAGAGCAAGAAAGAGCCAGGATTGGAGGTATATCACAGAAAAAGTGATGGACCACAGTAGCACAGCAGGGGAGGGAGAAGGTGAGTCCAGTATGTATAGCAGACTCAAACAAACCCCAGGAATAACAGGCAATCACCATGCGAGCACACACACTAGTAGTCATAGTTGTGGTGTAATGTAAGGGCTTGCACACTGCAGCATGCCTGTCAAAAGCCATGACAGCAAGTAGGAAACAGTCAACACTGGCAAAAGCCACAAAAAAGAACATTTGAGCAACACATCCTTCATAGGAGATAACTTTATCCCCTGTGAGAAACCCAGTCATCACCTTTGGAGTCACAGCAGAGGAGTAAACACAGTCTGCCAGAGAGAGGTGACTGAGGAAAATATACATGGGGGTGTGGAGGTGGGAATCCAGCCAGATCAACACAATCATGCCCAGGTTCCCAATCAGTGTGATAAGATAGATGAAACTGAATGTGATGAACAGGGGGACTTGCAGCTCTGGGATGTCAGTCAATCCCAAAAGGATAAATGTAGTCACCTTAGTGTTATTCTCCAAGTATGACATTTTGAAATTGTGTTTCACCTATAAAAGTAAATAAATAAAGCAAAGTAAATATATTGTTTCTGTACAATAATTGATGCCAGATCACTCATGTTACTCATATGACATTATCTGTATAATTTCACTACCTATGCAGAATTCCCAATACCATTAGACTCCCATAATCTTATTGTTTTCTCACAACATAATTTCTCGAACCTTCTGTGTGTTGTCTATTATTTTCCACCATCTCTCAGATATTCAAAATAACCACTCAGTTGTCTTCAAAGTATCAATCACATAGTCTCACTTAGGATGAAATTAGTTGCAATAATAAACTGAATTTTAAACCTGTCACTTCAGAGTCAGATACAAAATAACTAAGCACTATGCTTCATATGACTAGATATCAGCAAATATAATTTTAGTCTTCCTGTTTGATTGCCTGAGAACAGTAGTGTATTGCTGTCTTTTGGATGTAGCATGATGAGAAATGAGATATTCATTCATACAGCTGTAAAACATTGTAGGTCTAAGAAAAGGTACTCATCCTTTAATTCTTCACAGATAACAGTCCTCTTTAAAAGACATGTCCATAAATGAAGAAAATATCTAATTAAAAAATATATGCCCAAAAAGTGCATAAACACTTATTTATCACTTAAACAGATTGAGCAACCTACACCTGCCTCACTCCTTGAGGAAAGCAACACAGAATAAAAAGTAACGCTTATTCTTATTTATCCCTTTCAAAAAACATAAGAAACTGAAGAATTCAGTTAATTTATTGAAAACAAGCATAGTATTTACTCCTTTTCCTGCATTGTGTGATTCTTGTGAATATTTTTTAAGGTGATTGAAACCATACAAGTGTTCTGAGAGATAGCACGCTGTGATTATACAGAATTATATATAGTCTTTGGCACTGATCTGCCTGCACATTATTCCTGATGTATCCACTTAAGGATCATGTAACTTCGGGTAAATAGCAACCTTTCTGTATCTCGGTTTAAAATACGAATGAAAATTGTCCTTCAAAAGTATGCTTGGAGAATGTAATAAGTTGACATGTATAATCACTAAAAATTCTGCCTCATAGCTAGGATATATTAAATTATAAGTATACTATCATTGAACATATATTACTATTAATGTAGTAATAATAATTTTTCTTGGAGGAAAAAAACAAAATATCAAAATAAACTCAACAAAAATATTTTAACCATTTTTAGAGAAATATTATGTAGAAACATTTTAACTTAAAATGATTTTCACAAATATAAACAATATGAAATTTTACTCTGAGATGCAAATTATGACACACTATAATTTTATTGTGTGACAGTATTTTCAAGGTTATAAAATTTCACTCAATAATATAATCACATCAAACCAGGCATGGTGGTGCACGCCTTTAATCCCAACACTCGGGAGGCAGAGTCAGGTGGATTTCTGAGTTCAAGGTCAGCCTGGTCTACAAAGTGAGTTCCAGGACAGCCAGGGCTATACAGAGAAACCCTGTCTCAAAAATCCAAATATATATATATTTCTTAGAATAGTCTATGTATGCCAACTGGTACCTCTTCAATTTTCAAAATATACTTTGTATACCTGGTCAAACTAAATAATTCTAAAAATAATGGAATGCAATGATTATTCCATTTGGGCTCTTTCACTTCTCTCCACTTATAAGTCATGAGTACATGATGTGAATCTTATATCCAAAATAGCCCCTAAATTCCTTTCACCACCTCTAGGGGTGCCACACCAACCTACACAGACAATTATTACACAACTTAAAAGAAATTATCCCAATTCAGTCAGTAGAAAAGTTACAACACAGAAACCTTATGTTATACACAAATATAGACACCTGGATACAGTAGGCATATGTACTAGGTCTTGGAATCATTATTATTTTACCTTTTCAAATGCAGAGAGATGTATATGAAGACTGCATTTTTCTGTAAAGATAAAATGATGCTACAGTCCTACTCAGAATGAGGAAGAAAATAATCTCGAAAAGTAGACAAAATCAGGGATCTGAGAAGGAGAGAGAAGGTAGAGGAAAAGGGGGAATGATTCAGATACAGGAGGAGAAGGAGGAGATATACAGCGGGTCAGGAATTTGAAAGAAGGTATGTAGCAGTGATGAAGGGGAAACTGGGAGGGTAGCCACTAGAAAGTCACAGATGCCAGGGACCTAAGAGGTTCCCAGGATCCAGCACAGAGGACATTAGCCAAAATACCCAACAAAGTGGGGAGAGAACCTGTAGAGACCATATCCAGTGGATAGGCATGACCGCCCAGTTGGGGAATGGGACCACCCACCTACCTCAAAAATATTCATCTAGAATGCCTTCTGTAAAAAGGAACTGCAGAGACAGAGTGGTACAGAGACTGAAGGAAAAGCCATCCAGAGACTGCCGCACCTAGGGATCCATCCCATCTGCAGACATCAAATCTAGACACAACTGGTGATGCCAAGAGCGCTTGCTGACAGGAGCCTGATATAGCTGTCCACTGAGAGGCTATACCAGAGCCTGAACAGCACAGGTGCGGATGCACACCGCTAAGCATCGAACTGAGCACGGGGAACCCAATGGAGAAGTTAGGGCAAGGACTGAAGGAGCTGAAGGAGTTTGCAACCCCATAGGAAGAACTTCATTATCAACCAATCATATCCGCAAAGCTCCCAAGGACTAAACCACCAACAAAGGCAAACATATGGGGGGACCCATGGCTCCAGCTGGATATGTAGCAGAGTATTGCCTTATCTGGAATCAATGGGAATGGAGCCCCTTGTTTCTGTAAAAGCTTGATGACACAGAATAGGGGAATGCTAGGGCACTGAGGCTGGAATGGGTGGGCGGGTGGGGGAGCACACTCATAGAATCAGGGGGACAGGGAAGAGGATAGGAGTTTGTGGAGGGGAAACTGGGAAGGGGGATAACATTTGAAGTGGAAATAAATAAAATAACCACTAAAAAATAAAATAAAATGAGCAACGTTCTCCTCTATGCCTTATGCTATATTGTCTTCAGTGTTTTAAAGAAGCCTGTAATATAAGTTATTCTGTTTTAAATTTTCTTTATGCTCCAATGCTCCTAGCGTACATACAAACATGAAAGGAAAATAATTACTAGACATAACAATGACATAATTTCATAATTATAAGTTAGCATGACATTGTAAAAACTGACGGAATGTTAGAAAGTTAAATACGAATGTTAATTAGTATTTAAAGTTTTACATTTTCACATAATATTATAAATATGATTTATAAATTGTTTTCAAATAGAAATAAGTGCTGATTTGTACTTATTGGGAAATCCTTATATGTTTGAGTATCTGATATATGTTTGAGAAGCCTTGGTTAAATTTTGTTTCCACCTTTGTGTCTACCACCACACTCGGGACCTACATTAGATCATGAAGTTTTTGGTGTATGAATCAACTTATGAAAAAAGAGTTATTGCTCATCAAAAGCAGAACTTAAAGAATAATCCCCATTGAAAAACCTAGCAATATCACCAATAATAAGTGTTCTGAGATACTACAGAGGTGAAGGTTCTCAGAGGAACAAAATAATTCATAGGCATTTTAGTGATATTTTGATGGGACTCCATTTCTCATTAATATAATTTCAATCAATATATCTCAAATCACATTCAATATAATATTTATAATATTCTTTACAATGTTAAAGACTAAAAGATACTGAGATCACCAATTAATTCATATTATTTGCTAGAAATTAATAAAAATTAATTTCATGAAACATAATTTAAATATTGATAGATTATACTATATATGAGTTATAGATGTAAATTGTTATATTCTTTAAATCTTCATCATTAAAACCCTCTATAAGTTTGTTATAGATGAGATTTTGAAAATTAAATTTACCAGTTTGTTACAGCAAAATGTGTTAGTTATGGAAGATCATGACCTAGTAGCACATGATGAATGAATAGTGGAGCAAATTATAAATTTATGGAAAAATTAAGTTCAATATCACTATTACTAATAACAACTTTCAACATGTTATAGGTATCGTGTACAGCTGATTTTCTATGTATTTGCACACTTACTTAACTCAAGGTAGAACATCAAGTAACCATTAAGTTCAAGTGAAGAAGAAAGGGTCTATGACTTATTTTTTGGTTTGCTTGATTGCTTTGCCATGAATATAAAGTGGTGTGTGTGTGTGTGTGTGTGTGTGTGTGTGTCCATGTTAGATCATAATACAAAATTACTATGTCTTAGTATGTATTCTTTATTCAAAAATGTTAATACCTTTTGAAGTAAGAGCATACAAAGCAGAGTGGTTCTCCACCAGTGGGCAGCTCCCCATTTAGAGGTTGAATATTAAATATTTACATTACCATTCATAAAAGTAGAAAAAATATAGTTATGAAATAGCAACAAATAATTTTATGGTTGGGGTCACCACAACATTATTAAAGGGTACGATGCTTGAGGAGCACTGCTTTTAAGCATCTTCACAAAGTTAGGCATGAAATTTTAGTTAGACAAGTAAGAAAGTTGTATCAATGTTTTGCTGGGATAAAATATCATAGTAAAAAACAACATATAAGAGGAAGATTTTATTTGAGTATATGGCTCCAGGTAGGCAACAGCACACATGTTGCCTGTAGCAGGAAGCTGGGATATTGAATCCTCAATCACAAACATGAAGCAGAGAGAGAAAACTCGAAATAGGAAAATACCATATACTTTCAAAACATGCCCTTGATGGAATACTTCTCCTGGCAAGTCATCAGGTACTAAACATCCTGTGTGTAGAAGCACACCAATTGGGAACCGAGTGTACAAATGCCTCAACCTATATGTGACATTTCTCATTCAAATCACCAAGACCACAAAATGTCTAATAAATTAAGCATTATCCATTTCCTTCCCCTTTTCCTTGATTTGCTTATTGTCTCAGCAAACATTAGTGAGGGCCATCCCTTTCCTTTTCTCCCTTTTATGATAATTAGGTCTACAATTATAAGGTTTCACTATGACATTTCTTTGTTCATACATTTTGTTCACATTCACCCATCTATCCTTATTTTATGTTCTTCCCATTCCTACTATAGTCTCCCTTTTACCTTTATGCCTTTTTCTTTCATCTCCAAAGTCTTAATATGAGTGAAACAGGTGATATACATTTTCTTTATAGAACTACTATCCAAATCATAGAATTTCAAATGGCTACAGTAATAGTATCTCTTATTGTTTAAATATTGTGATTTTTCCTGTATTTTAACTAAGTGAAGTGCACACACAACATATTAGAAACTTGGTGATAAATTGAATCTTTGGTAATGATTGCTCTTGGACCATTACATAGCTTGCATCTATTTCCACATACTAAATAAAACATAGAAAGGATTGAGCTAGAAACTTGCCTTGCTCTTCAACGAAAGTGAAACGGTATCACTTGAGATCCAGCTGCAAGTAACATCCAGTGAAGGAAAGGACCCTGCTGAAGAAGTGATTCTTAGTTATTAGTCACAAAATCTGAAGTTCAAAAGCAGCAGATGGTTAAATAGAAATTATAAAATGTTCAACCCATCACACAGGCCTGCTATTAGACCAAGTAGAAGAAAGTCTGAGCACTCTGTAAAGTTATGAACAACTGTAAGAAAAGAACATCATTCTAAATACTGACCTCACCCTTAGCTGAGGCACATATTTTTTTAATGCTATAGGCCTATAATAATATGCAAGTGTGTGTTTGAAAACCATTTTGCACAGAGCTTAACAGATGACTGGTGGGTTAAGAGCATGTTTCACTCTTACAGAGTACCTAAGTTTGGGTCCAAACACCTACCTCAAGAGCCTCCCAACCATCTATAGCTCCAACTCCACTTAATCTTATCCCTTTAGCCTTTGCAGGCATATATATTCACATATGCACACATGCACACAATTAAAGAGTAGCAAAACTAAATCTTTTTTAAAAGTCCTACTGGGTACCACAACAACTTTTTACATTAAATCCAATAAATGATTGCCAAAAGGCCTTTGACTGCTCCACTAAAAACAGTGTCAGATAGAGACATTTTGAGATTCTAGAGAACAATACAAAGGATCCATGAAATTTATAGACATAACATTCTTCAGAGACCACATGCCCAGGAGGACAGACACATCTCTTATGCAGGTTGCCTAGAGAGTCAGCAATTAAGCTGTCTGTAGAGACCTATCTCGGCTTCATAGGAATAAAAATGTAATCTTATCTGTGGTTAATTTTTATTTTCTGTATGGAATACTTTTTCTTTTTTTAATTTAAAGCCTTTTTTTAAGATTCTTCCTTTACCTGCATAGTGACACTGTCAAATGTTGAAAAGTAAACCTTAGAACCCCATGAAAAGGATTTAAGTTAATTCAGCCACTGTGAAAGTCAATACTGAAGATTTCTTCAAAAGAATGAAAGTAAAAGTATTATATATTCTATATGTACCATTTCTGGGCAGATATGCAAAAACATCAAAGTCAACTTACTATAGAGACATTTACACAGCCGTGATTACCATAGTACCATTCACAGTGCTCATTATAAAATCAGCGTACATGCCTATCAGCAGGTGAATGGCAAAGGAAATGTTTCTTTTCAGACATGAAGAAAGAAATTATATTTTCTGCAGAAAAGTAGATGGAACCAGACATTATGTTAAGTGAATAAAATAAGTTAACTGACACAAGATCAAATATCTCATGTTTTCTTTCATATGTGGAACTGAGAGGAAGTGAAAACAAAGGGAAGGCTACACTGTACTATAACAGGAAATGGTGAAAAGAGGTGTGTAGCAGTTGGGGGGAGGAAACTGGGGATAGCCTCTAGAAAATCCCAGATGTCAGGGACTCAAGAGTTTCCCAAGACCCAACAGGGAGGACTTTAGCCGGAATATCCAAAAAGGGGGGAAGGGAACAGAACATGTAGAGACCATATCCAGTAGATAGGCACAGTCCCCAGTTGAGGGATGAGGCCACCTACCCATCTCAAAAGTATTAATTCAAATTTTCTCCTGTCAAAAGGAAATGCAGGGTCAAAGAGTAGAGAAGAAACTGAAGGAAAGGCCATCCAGATACTTGCCCACCTAGTGATGCATCCCATCTACTGACTCCAAACCCAGACACTATTGCTGATGCCAAGAAATGCATACTGACAGGAGCCTGGTATAGCTGTCACCCGAAAGGCTCTGCCAGAGCCTGACCAATACAGATGCAGATATACACAGCCAGATATTGGACTGAGCATAGGGACTCGAGTAGGGAAGTTAGGGCAAGGACTGTAGCAGCTGAAGAGGTGTGCCTCATAGGAAGAACAACAATATCAAAGAATCAGATCCTTCAAGGCTCCCAGAGACTAAACCACCAACCAAAGAGTACACAGGAGATACTCATGGCT
>LR752375.1:72385-90000 GCA_902729485.2 Mus minutoides
ATATATATATATATATATATATATACAAATGAATGAAACTGCAAATTATGATGTCATATGACATGTTAGAGACCAAGAACTAGCTGGCTAATTCTATCTATTGGTTATAAATCCCATGTGTGTCTTCTTTTATGTTGTATGATAAAATTCTTATGCATATGATATTTGCTACATTTATTTTTTTATTAAAAATAGATTTTTTTCACATAATATATTATGATTACAGTTTCTCTTTCCTGTACTCCTCCCAGTTCCTCCCCACCTCCCTTCCAATACTGATCCATCTCCTTGCTGTTTCTCATTAAAATACCAACAGGCTTCTAATGGATAATAATAAAATATATTACAATATAGCAAAATAAAGCAAAAACTAATGCATAAAAATTGAACAAAACACTAAACTGAAAGAAAAGTGCCAAAAGAAGCCTGGAAAAGAGCACAGAAATTGATTATTCCTTGTTCTCAGCCTACTTTCGTATCCCACCCTTTTAGCTAGCCACCCTAAATAACCCAAATATTTTCCTTTTAGCAACTAAGTTAATAAAAACCTATCTAACTTATTTTGAATGTAAAGAAAAGTTCAAATAACACTTTAACTGTCTCTTGGAACCCTTTATGTCTTATCTAGATGGGAAGATAAAATAATTTACCACTAAATAGGATTGTGTTGTAATTATAGAAAGGACAAGACGTGTGTACACTGATCTTAGCTTGTCCTAGAACTGAAGGGAAAAGTATCACATGTGCCCATGCTTCACTGAGAAGCAAGCTCTGATTGATACACACTTGTAAATGAATGTGTGGTTTCTTCCATCGAGTCTTTCTGGAAAACATAACTCTGAAGACTACACGGCCAATTGTAGGTGGCCAATAGAAAATGAACTCAATGACAACCTTCACAGTTCCTTGCCACATGTTATATCTTGATTTTCCTTTTTTTAAAAAAAATTATCTATTGCATTCTATTTTTAATGTTAAATTGATTTAAAACATATATTTTTCAACTTTCTTTTAACCTATATTCTTTGGTGGTATACGTTATGGCTTCCAATTTCGTATTTTTATGGACATTCTCTGTGTGTGAGTGAGTACATCTCCGTTGTTTGTGCTTCTTACGATGTTTGCTCTGTACTTATTATAACAACTGTACTTGAGCACCACAAATGCAAAGAACATTTCTTAATTTGTTAAGTAAGTCTCACTAACTTGGTAGTAAGTCACAGCATTGTAAACTCAGGGAGGATTAAAAAAAAAACTATTGAACACATTGACATTTCTTCTCAAAAGTTAAATAATAACAATTAAGGGAAGCATACTGTACTGTGCACACAAAATAAAAATTCCTATCCTTTAACTGAATGTCAAATTGAAATCCTATAATTCTTTCATTACCAAAAGATTTATTTAAATAATTACTGAAAATAATCCTGTGATATCCATCAATAAGCAGAGTTGGAATCCCATAGAATCATTGATAACCTACTCCCCAGTTGTGTGAAATAAAGACTTATTGAAGTTCCCTTGAGATATTTTTCCTATGAGGATTCCTTGACTGCAGATCTCCCTCATGGCTGCCACTTCCTAACATGTAATATTTCCACTGGTGTCTCACTGAAGGGAGTGGCTCATAACAAGAGCCTCTTTTACATTTGTTTTTGTTATTGACCTAACTATTAACAGTTGTCTAGAACCAATAATTAATTTCTCCCCAAGTGCCTTGCAAGTAAAATCATGTTCCCTGGGGGACAATAGCAGTGGTACTATTCATTTGGATAAAACAGTAATCACACCTTACCATGTATGAGAATGGTGAAGAGCATTTTTTATCACACCAGGCATCCTTCAAAGCAGATGTTCTTAGGATTACCTGTCTATTATTTATTTTTATGGATGAGCATATTATGAACTTTAAAGAGTTCAGATAATTTATCTAAGAAGGAAAATTAGGAGATGTAGGACTAGAGCTTGTGATAGAGGGATCCAAAGCCAGTTGTGTTATTTTCTTTCATTTAGACATCTACAACTTCTGTGCCAAACACTAAGAAAAAGTCTCCAAATATATGTTCTTACTTTCAAGGACTAAATTATGAATTGGGTATGAAGGTGTCATGTCTGCATGCTGCTTTACTCAGGAAAGAAGGTAAGTAAGCCTCTGGGTGAGACCTATAAACCTCATGACATTGAGGACAGAAGTAACCAGAATATATCATATGAGCACAATTGAGGACAGAAGTAACCAGAATATATCATATGAGCTCAGCCATTTTCCCATTGATTCACCTAGAGCTTACATGATGGTGTTTTATATATTGTTATACTTTGTATCAGAGACCACCAGAGGCTGTATGCTCAAATCCAGTGGTGATATTATTTTAAAAAATCATATGTATTTATCATATGGCATAAGAGAGTTATTAGAGCACAGGTTTCTGCTTTGCTAAAAATTATTTTTTATTTAAAACTACTATAACCTTAGTTGGCTCTTTTAGAGAAAAATGATAATACATTTGATCTTAACTAATCCCAGAGTTGATGAGAAGATCAAATGGTGGTATAATTATAAAATGTTATTGCAATCAGGAAAATCGTAGCAATGTTTTTAGAAGGAGGAGTTATTAACGAATGAGAGCATATAAAAGTTAAGAACAAGCTATAAATGCTCAGAAATAGTTGAAAATTATATCAGATGTAGCTATGATATTAAAAAAGTCTACACTGAGGCTCTATTTCTATCCATAGAAACCTAGCTGGTATTAGAAACAAGACATGTTAACCATTATACAGACAGAGTAATTCCAAGTCACTATTTCATAACTGTAAGAAAATCATAAATCATCATGGTTTTCTTGACAAATGAAAAATAAAAATAAAACTCAGTATCTATTGGTCTTAATACTTCACTCTGAAAATTTCAAAAATTAGGAAATGTGCTCTGTGCATTACTGGGAACCAAGAAATCAGCAAAATACTCATACCCAAGGCAGATACAGTGCTTATTAGGAGAATGACAAAATGGGCAGCACCTAGGACTTTATACAGCTTATTCATTTTTATTTTTTCAAAAGTTATATATAAGGCAGGGCACTACAACTTTTGAAGATCCAGCTGTTTTTATACACAACTAAGACTCAGAAAGACAGGTCATTTTCTCTGAGTTGCATTTAAAACATTCCCATGAGTTACATATATTTCCTTGAATCCTTTTATTTTATATCAGACTCTCTTTATAAAAATAAAATAATACTAAAATAGATGTTGTTTCTCACAGAAGATACAATAAAACTTATTAAATCGAATGATTAGTTGTTTGAAACATCTCATTTCTGCAATTACATGTTGTGAGCCATCATGTGAGTGCAGGGAACTGTACCTACATCCTCTATAAGAGCAGCTAGTGGTTTTAATGCCAAATCAATTCTCCACCCCCAACTTCAAATTTCTAAAATGCTTAGGTAAAAGAACTTCACAAGAAAAAGCAAATTCAAACTTGATTTTAAAATATTCTTTATTTATAAATAAGTGGAGATCCCAAAACAGGCATAACTTAAACAGGCTTCTATATTTTCTTATGCAATTCCCACTAGTGATAAATAGGCATTAAAAATTGCACATTTAGTGCACAGGCTGTGCGCCCAAGGAGACCGGGCGTGCCGGCAGGGACCGGAAGGGACCTCTGCTCTTTGTCTGGTCACTCCTGTGTTTCCCCAGTGCTGTCCCGTTCCTGCGTGCTCGACTAGATGGAACTGATGTTGTGCTCCACTCACAGCTGGATCCAAAATCGCGTGGGGACTCCTCTAGGGGTGGGAGTGCACAGGCTGTGCACCCAAGGAGACAGGGTGCACCGGTGGGGACCCAGAGGGACCTCTGCTCTTTGTCTGGTCACTCCTGTGTCTCCCCAGTGCTGTCCTGTTCCCACGCGCACGACTATATAATAAACTAAGATGCAGATATGTAAGGTTATATCCATGATGACTAAAGCATAAAAGAATTCTTGTGTTTACACAAATGGGTTGGCCATACACCTACAAAAGAGAAATCTTGCATGAAAAATGAGAAGAGACTATCTGAAGGATAGAAGAATAGGAGAGTATATGAAGAATACAAATGTCATTAATTTTGTCATGGACTTTTAATTTTAGACTTTTATCCAGAAGCTCTATCTTGTGTATTAACCACTTCTGAAATCACAATAAGCAAAGTACCTTGATTGTATCACAATGTATAATATATGTTATATAGTGTAGTTCAAGTTTGTATTTTAACTTCGGTCAAGAAAAAGGTTGTGGCTGGGCGTGGTGGCACACGCCTTTAATCCCAGCACTCCGGAGGCAGAGATAGGCGGATTTCTGAGTTTGAGGCCAGCCTGGTCTACAAAGTGAGTTCCAGGACATCCAGGGCTTCATAGAGAAAACCTTTCTCAAAAGAAAGAAAGAAAGAAAGAAAGAAAGAAAGAAAGAAAGAAAGAAAGAAAGAAAGAAAGAAAGAAAGAAAGAAAGAAAGAAAGAAAGGAAGGAAGGAAGGAAGAAAGGAAGAAAGAAAGGAAAAGAAAGGAAAAGAAAAGAAAAGAAAAGAAAAGAAAAGAAAAGAAAAGAAAAGAAAAGAAAAGAAAAGAAAAGAAAAGAGTTGTTAAAAAAAAGAAAAAGGTTGTAGTCATATACCTACTAAACAAATTCATGGACATTATGTAAAACATAGCTGGCATTTAAATCCAAAAATTTCTGACCTGGAGAAGAAGTAGGGTAAGGAACCCAAGATACCTGGATGTCAATGTAAAACAGGTTTAATGGAAAAAATAAAAATTTTATTGAGTATATTTCATAATTCCTAGCATATAAGTTAATGATTCCTGTATGTGGCAAAAGGCATGTCCTGTGTATTTTACTCTACAATGAGACTAAATAAAGTCGAATTCAGTCTCTTAAATATTCTTCCTTATTATAGAGTATTTTTATATAACATGACATAGGTGGGATAGAGTGAAATGAGACTAAAATTAAGTAAAGTTTATAATACTTCTGAAAGAATTAATGATATGAATGCTTATACACTACCAAAATACTTATGTTGAAATCCTAACTCTATATTGATGATGCAGAGTCATATCATGTAGATGCAGTGAGGAAAAAAAACTCATGTGACTGGAGTTGGCTTCCATAAGGAACAAACAACAAAGAGATAAGACCTTCTATTACAGAATACAGAAGGCATGTATAAACTAGGAATTAGGACCTTATGACACACCACTGCCCCTGAGCCTACATGATATGAAGATATAAATTTATGGCATTTAGATTCTGTCTACAGTGAAAAAAATTAACATAAAAATTTCAAAACCCACAGTTTTATTAACTACTCACCCAAATGAAGATGAAAACTGAACAAAATGCCACAGAAACTCAGAAAATGAATGAAAGGTATGTACTTCCTGATATTGCATATTACCTGACTAAATTAACACATTAAATAATTCCAGTTCAGTGAAAAAAATAGTTTTTCTTGCTTTGAAACTTCAAATTCAGACTTTGTGCTTTTCTAGGGAGCAATTAATCTGGCAGTCTTATCTAAGACTTTTTTGAGCTTTAATTCAGTCATATGTGGAGATAATAGATTGAGATACATCATTTCTTCTAAGCATAGTATGATCTACTTCTAATTTAAGCTTGAATTTTGCTGCCTCAGCCTGCTTGGATCATAATGCTGGACAGGAGCATTGGCACCCTGAAAGAAAGCATGGAGAGGACAGACAGACAGGACCAGCAGCACTCTCTCCATTTGCATTTACATCTCCTTTCTCTTTGCTACAGAGCAGCCACATAATCCTCAATGGAGAACAGTACTGAGGTGACTGAGTTCATTCTCGCAGGATTAACAGATGACCCAGAGCTCCAGATACCACTCTTCATTGTCTTCCTTCTCATCTATCTCATCACTGTGCTTGGGAACCTGGGAATGGTAGGGTTGATTCTGCTGGACTCACACCTCCACACTCCCATGTACCTTTTTCTCAGTCACCTATCTCTGGTGGACTTTGGTTATTCTTCAGCTGTCACTCCCAAAGTAATGGCAGGTCTCCTTTCAATAGACAAAACCATATCCCATAACACTTGTGGCACCCAATTCTTCTTCTTCGTGGGATTTATAACCACAGAAAGCTTTCTCTTGGCCGCCATGGCTTATGACCGCTATGCAGCAGTGTGTAAGCCACTGCATTATACCACCACCATGACTACAAACACTTGTGCTTATCTGACCATAGGCTCCTATGTCTGTGGCTTCCTGAATTCCTCTATCCACACGGGAAACATCTTCAGGCTCTCCTTCTGCAAGTTTAATGTGATAGACCACTTTTTCTGTGATGCACCACCTCTCCTGGCCCTCTCATGCTCAGACACCTATGTCAGTGAGACCGTGATTTTCTTTGTTGTAGGTTTTAATGCTCTTTTCTCTATTGTAGTCATTACTATCTCCTATCTGCTTATATTCATCACTATTCTGAAAATGCGTTCATCTGAAGGACGCCAGAAGGCCTTTTCTACCTGTGCTTCCCACCTCACTGCAGTCTCCATCTTCTATGGGACTGTCATCTTCATGTACTTACAACCCAGTTCCAGTCACACCATGGGCACTGATAAGATGGCATCTGTGTTCTACACCATGGTCATTCCCATGCTGAACCCTTTGGTCTATAGCCTGAGGAACAAAGAGGTTAAAGGTGCATTCAAAAAAGCTGTAGGGAATGCAAAATCTGCCATAACATTCATATTTTAGTTTTACAATAAATCTATGATAAGACAGTTTCACTTGCTTTCTAAATGTATGCAGAATATTGACTATCCAGTCCACAGAGTTGTAATTATTAAAATAATTCTTCAGCTATTTAATAAGACCATTTTAGTCAATGGATTAGCATCAAGGCAGTATACTAGATTTAAAAAAATCATTTTAAATGGATATAGTCATATCCACTATGTCATGTTCATATCCACTTGTGTGTGTGTGTGTGTGTGTGTGTGTGTGTGTGTGTGTGTATGAAAACTGCACATGCATCTCTCTTTAATGACAAACACATGAGGAAAATCCTTACCTGCTATAAAAATGACGATGGTTAGTATCAAGAACATACAAGGCTTTAAAAAAATAATAATAAGATATTCCTTCTGAGCCCAGAGGAGGTCGCTAAGGGCCCCAGAGTGCTCTCCACACCGGAGGACCTCAGGATCACCTCAGGACGAGTGGGTGGAATGCAACTTCAGCTCCAAAGATTCTCGTAGGGTCTAGTGCTGGCAGGAACAAGGACAAAGGAACCCTGCCCGACCAGAGGCTGGGATCTGTTCCTGTACCAGAGTGCTCTCCATGCCACAGGACCTCAGAATCACCTCAGTATTATGGGTGAACCTCAGGATTACAGGTGAGTGGAACGTAACGTCAGCTCCAAAGAATCTCAGAGGGTCGAGTGCTGGCAGGAACAGAGACAAAGGAACCCCACCCAACCAGAGTCTGGGATCCAATCAGGTTGGGGCCAGCACCACCATCTTCATCTAGGGCACCAGAGGACTCTCCATGCCACAGGACCCCTAGCACATCCAGAACCTCCTGATCACCTGAGAGCAGGTGGGCGATAGAAGCAACAGAGCTTCTTAGTCAGGGTCCTGTCCTCAGGCCTTCATCCTCAGTCAGGAGGCAGTGCTGAGACCCAGAACCCTGGGCATATTCCTTGCCAGAGGAGAGTCGACCTACAGGGAGAGTTCTCTGCCCTGAAAGAGGAGAGCTTGTCTATAGAGAGTGCTCTGACCACTGGAACTCAGGAGAGAGGTGGACTCCCAAGAGTGCTGACAGAAGCTAAAAGAATCACAGGAGGATCAAGCTCCAACCAGAGACAGCTTGAACATTAACACCAGAGATTTCCAGATGGCAAAAGGCAAACATAAAAATCTTACTAACAAAAACTAGGAACACAGAGAACATCAGAACACTGTATGCCCACCACAATGAGTCCTGGATACCCCAACACACCCAAAAGCAAGATGTGAATTTAAAATCATATCTCATGATGATGGTAGAAAATTTGAAGAAGGGCATTAATGACTCATTTAAAGAACTACAGGAGAACACTGCTAAACAGGTATAAGCCCTTAAAAAGGGAGCACAAAAATCCCTCAAGAAATCACAGAAGAACACTGCTAAACAAGTAGAAGCCCTTAAAGAGGAAACACAAAAATTCATCAAGGAATTACAGCAGAACACTGCTAAACAGCTAGAAGTCCTTAAAGAACTACAGCAAACACTGCTAAACAAGTAGAAGAAACACAAAAATCCCTTAAAGAATTACAGGAAAACAAAACCAAACAGGCAATGGAATTGAAAAACCATCCAAGATATAAAATTGGAAGCAGAAAAAAATGAAGAAAATCCAAAGGGAGATAACTCTGGAGATAGAAATCCTAGGAAAGAAATCAGGAACCATAGATTTGAGCATCAGCAACAGAATATGAGAGGTGAAAGAGAGAATCTCAGGTGCAGAAGATTCCATAGGGAACATGAACACAACAATCAAAGAAAATGCAAAATGTAAAAAAATCCTAACTCAAAACGTCCAGGAAATCCAGGACACAATGAGAAGACCAAACCTACAAATACTAGGAGTAGGTGAAAATGAAGATTTTCAACTTAAAGGGCCAGCAAATATCTTCAACAAAATTATAGAAGAAAAACTTCCCATACATAAAGAAAGAGATGCCCATGACCATACAAGAAGCCTACAGAACTCCAAATAGACTGGACCAGAATGAAATTTCTCCCGACACATAATAATCAGAACAAAAAATGCACTAAATAAAGACAGAATATTAAAAGCAGTAAGGGAAAACAGTCAAGTAACATATAAAGACAGGCCTATTAGAATTACTCCAGACTTCTTACCAGAGACTTTGAAAGCCAGAAGATCCTAGACAGATGTTATACAGACACTAAGAGAACACAAATGCCAGGCCAGGCTACTATACCCAGCAAAACTCTCAATTACCATAGATGGAGAAACCAAAGTATTCCGTGACAAAACCAAATTCACACAAAATCTTTCCATGAATCCAGCCCTTCAAAGGATAATAAAAGGAAAAACACCAATACAAGGAAGGAAACTTCGCCTTAGAAAAATCAAGAAAGTAATCCTTCAACAAACCTAAAAGAAGACAGCCACAAGAACAAAATCCCAACTTTAACAACAAAAATAACAGGAAGCAACAATTACTTTTTTTTTATTTATATTAACATCAATGGACTCAATTCCCCAATAAAAAGACACAGACTAATAGACTGGCTACATAAAAAGGACCCAACATTTTGCTGCTTACAGGAAACACACCTCAGGGATAAAGACAGACACTACCTCAGAGTTAAGACTGGAAAATAATTTTCCAAACAAACAGTCTGAAGAAACAAGCTGGAGCAACTCTGACAAAACCAGAATCTCTGGTTCACAGGAGCCCACAATCAAAGGATCACAGAGAAAACTGGACTCTGAGGAGTCCTGAATCAACAGGGATTATAGGAAAGAAAGGCTCCAATCAGATATGTTGAGGGCAGCAAGTACTTGAGATGATCAGAGACAGGAGGCAAGTGTAAGAACAGAAGCAACAGAAACCAAGGTTACTTAGCATCATCAGAACCAAACTCTCCCCCAATAGCAAGTCCTGGATACACCATAACAGCAGAAAAGTAAGATATACATCTAAAGTCACTTCTCATGGTGATGATGGAGGACTTTAAGAAGGTAATACAGAAAAACACGGGTAAAAAGCTAGAATCCTTTAAAGAGGAAACACAAAAATCCCTTAGAGAGTTACAGGAAAACACTACCAAACAGGTGATGGAATTGAACAAAACTATCCAGGATATAAAAATGGAAGTAGAAACAATAAAGTAAACCCAAAGGGAGACAACTCTAGAGATAGAAACCCTAGGAAAGAAATCAGGAACCATAGATGTGAGCATCAGCAACAGAACACAAGAGGTAGAAGAGAGAATCTCAGGTGCAGAAGATTCCATAGGGAACATGGACACAACAATCAAAGAAAATGCAAAATGCAAAAAGATCCTAGCTCAAAACATCCAGGAAATCCAGGACAGAATGAGAGGACCAAACCTACAGATAATAGGAGTAGATGAGAATGAAGATTTTCAACTTAAAAGGCCAGCAAATATCTTCAACAAAATTATAGAAGAAAACTTTACATTCCTAAAGAAAGAGATGCCCATGAATATACAAGAAGCCTACAGAACTCCAAATAGACTAGACCAGAATGAAATTTCTCCCAACACATAATAATAAGAACAAAAAATGCACTAAATAAAGACAGAATATTAAAAGCAGCAAGGGAAAGTGGTCAAGTAACATATAATGGCAGGCCTATTAGAATTACTCCAGACTTCTCACCAGAGAATATGAAAGCCAGAAGATCCTGGACAGATGTTACACAGACAATAAGAGAACACAAATGCCAACCCAGGTATAGTGGCTATCTCTGGTTGTCAACTTGACTATATTTGCAATGAACTACAATCCAGAATTGGAAGGCTCACCAGTGACCCTAACCTGGAGGCTTGGAAATAGAAGTCTCTGATCTGGATCTTGGTATGGAGATCTTGATAGCATATCAGCTATGGATTAAAGGTGTGTGATTAAGAAAGAGATCCCCAGCTCAAGATCACCTGGGATTAAAGGTGTGATGGCACACACCTTTAATCTGGGTTACACCTTCTGCTGGAGACTATATAAGGACACTGGAAGAAAGGAGACTAGCACTCACTCCTTCGACTGTTCACCGTGTGGGACTGAGTAACTGCTAGATCCTTGGACTTCCATTCACAGCTACTACTGAACCATTGTTGGGAATTGGGCTGCAGACTGTAAGTCATCAATAAATTCCTTTACTCCATAAGTTCTGTGACTCTAGAGAACCCTAACTAATACACCAGGCTACTACTAATTGTGAGCAAAACTCTCAATTACCATAGATGGAGAAACCAAAGTTTTCCATGACAAAACTAAATTCACACAATATATTTCCAGAAATCCAGAGCTTCAAAGGATAATAACAGAAAAACACCAATACAAGGAAGGAAATTACAACCTAGAAAAAGCAAGAAAGTAATCCTTCAACAAACCTAAAAGAAGACAGCCACAAGAACAGAATCCCAACTCTAACAACAAAAATAATAGGAAGAAACAATTACTTTTCCTTAATATCTCTTAATATCAATGTACTCAATTCCCCAATAAAAAGACATAGACTAACAGACTGACTATGCAAACAGGACCCAACATTTTATTGCTTACAGGAAACCCACCTCGGGGATAAAGACAGACACTACCTCAGAGTGAAAGGCTGGAAAACAATTTTCCGAGCAAACGGTCTAAAGAAACAAGCTGTAGTAGCCATTCTAATATCAAATAAAATTGACTTCCAACCCAAAGTTATCAAAAAAGACAAGGAAGGGCACTTCATACTCATCAAAGGTAAAATATTCCAAGATGAACTCTCAATTCTGAATATCTATGTTTCAAATGCAAGGGAAGCCACATTAATTAAAAAAACTTTAGTAAAGCTCAGAGCACACATTGCACCACACACAATAATATTGGGAAACTTCAAAATCCCACACTCATCAATAGACAGATCCTGGAAACAGAAGCTAAACAGAAACAGAGTGAAACTAACAGAATTTATGAAACAAATGGATTTAAGAGATATCTACAAAACATTTTATCCTAAAACAAAAGGATATACCTTCTCAGCAACTCATGGTACCTTCTCCAAAATTGACCATATAATTGGCCTAAGGCTAATGTTCAATAACAACATAAATAATAGAACGCCAACATTCACATGGAAACTGAACAACACTCTACTCAATGATACCTTGGTCAAGGAAGAAATAAAGAAATTAAAGACTTTTTAGAGTTTAATGAAAATGAAGCCACAACATACCGGAACTTATGGGACACAATGACAGCATTCCTAAGAAGAAAACTCATGCCAGCAGACCCGGGGGCCCAGCTCTCTCCTGAATTTTAGTGGTCAGAGTAGTCTCAGCAGGCAAGCTCTCCTTTTGCAGGGAAGGTGCACGGAGTTTTGGTGTTCAGACCTGCCTCTTAGGTAAAGTTGATGACCCTATATAGGGCCTGTCCTAGAAGATGTGTTGCCTCTGTGGTCTGCACATTCACCTGCACAGACTGGTCTCCGTGGGAGCCTTTGTAGTCTGTGAGCTGACCTGAACAGACTGGTCTCTGAGTGACCTGGGACCCAATATGGCTCTCTCACAAGTTCCAACACATGAAACTCAGGAAGAATGAAGATCGAAGTGTGGACACTTCGCCCCTTCCTAGAATTAAGAACAAATCACACATTGAAGGAGTTACAGAGATCATGTGTGGAGCTGAATCAAAAGGATGGACAATCCAGAGACTGCCCCACCCACAGATCCATCCCATAATCAGCCACCAAATACAGACACTATTGCATATGCCAGCAAGATTTTGCTGAAAGGACTCTGATATAGCTGTCACTTGTGAGGCTATGCCAGTGCCTGGCAAACACAGAAGTGGATGTCCACAGTCAGCTATTGGATGGAAAACAGAGCCCCCAGTGGAGGACCTAGAGAAAGTACCCAAGGAGCTGAAGGGGTTACAACCCTATAGAAGGAACTAACCAGTACCCCCAGAGATTGTGTCTCTAGCTGCATAGGTAACAGAAGATGGCCTAGTTGGCCATCATTGGGAAATAGGCCCCTTGGTCTTGCAAACTTTATATGCCCCAGTACAGGGGAACACCAGGGCCAAGAAGTGGGAGTGGGTTAGTAGGAGAGCAAGGAGGGTAGTGTATAGGGGAATTTGGGGATAGCATTTAAAATGTAAATTAAGAAAATACCTAATAAAAATTGGAAAGGAAAAAAAAAGAATTCTCTATTTAACTCTGTCACCCATTTTAATTGGGATATTTGGTTCTCTAGAGTCTAACTTCTAGAGTTCTTTGTATATATTAGATATTAGCCCTCTATCAGATGTAGGATTGGTAAAGATATTTTCCCAATCTGTTGGTTGCCATTTGTCCTATTGACAGTGTTCTTTGTCTTACAGAAGCTTTGCAATTTTATGAGGTTCCATTTGTCAATTCTTGATCTTAGAGCATAAGCCATTGGTGTTCTGTTTAGGAACTTTTTCCCTGTGCCCATGTATTCAAGACTTTTCTTCACTTTCTCTTCTATTAGATTCAGTGTATCTGGTTTATGTGGAAGACCTTGATCTACTTGGACTTGAGGTTTGTACATGGAGATAAGAATGGATCAGTTTGCTTTCTTCTCCAAGTTGACCACCAGTTGAACCAGCTCTAATTGTTGAAAATGCTGCTCCCACACACATACACACACACACACACTGGATGGCTTTAGTTCCTTTGTCAAAGATCAAGTGACCATAGGTGTGCAGGTTCTTTGCTGGGTCTTCAATTCTATTCTGTTAATCTACCTACCTGTCTCTGTACCAATACCATGCAGTTTTTATCATGATTGCTCTGTTATACAGCTTGAGGTCAGGGATGGTGATTCTCCCAGAAGTTCTTTTACTGTTGAGAATTGTTTTCCCTGTCCTGGGTTTTTTTTTTTTGTAATTCCAAATAAATGTGGGAATTGTTCTTTCTAACTCTATGAAGAATTGAGTTGGAATTTTGATAGGGATTACATTGAATCTGTAGATTGCTTTCAGCAAGATGGCCATTTTTACTACATTAATCCTGCCAATCCATGAGCATGGGGGATCTTTCCATTTTCTGAGATCTTCTTTGATTTCTTTCTTCAGAGAGGTGATACAGGTCTTTCACTAGTTTGATTAGGGTTACATCAAGATACTTTGTATTGTTTGTGACTATTTTGTAGGGTGGCACTTCCCTAATTTCTTTCTCAGCCTATTGATCCTTTGAGTATTGGAAGGCTACTGATTTGTTTGAGTTAATTTTAATTTTTTTGAAGATTAAAAGGAATCTTTATTTTTTGATCCTATATAATCAGCATATAATTACACACTAAAATAGCCTTCACAGAATACAGATAAAATTTAATATGTAATAATATTATATAGTATGATTATACTAGAATAAATAGGTATATCAATCTTCCCAAGATCTTTTTTTATTTTTATTGGATATTTTCTTTATTTACATTTCAAATGTTATCCCTGTTCCTGGTTTCCCCTCTGAAAAACACCAGCTTTAGTCCATGGTGATGTGATAGGGTGCATGTGATTTTTGTCAATATTCTTGTATCTGTTTTGTGACCAATTATAAGATCAATTTTGTAGAAGGTAACAAAAGGTGCTAAGAAAAAATGTATGTTCTTTTGCTTTAGGATGGGATGTTCTATAAATACCTGTTAGATCCATGGGGTTCATAACTTCTGTTAGTTTCACTGTGTCTCTGTTTATTTTCTGTTTCTATGATCTGTCCATTGCTGAGAGGGGAGTGTTGAAGTCTCCTGCTATTATTGTATAGGGTGCAATGTGTGCTTTGAACTTTAACAGTTTTGAACGTTCATAAAAGTTCCTTTTATGAATGTGGATTCTCTTGCATTTGGAGCATAGATATTCAGAAATGAGAGTTCATCTTGGTAAATTTTTCCTCTGACCAGTATGAAGTGTCTTTCCTTTTCTTTATTTGATAACTTTTGGTTGAGCGATGATTTTATTTGATGTTAGAATGGTTACTCCAGCTTATTTCTTGGGACCATTTGCTTGGAAAATTGTTTTCCAACCTTTTATTCTAAGGTAGTGTCTGTCTTTTTCACTGAGGTGTGTTTCCTGTATGCAGCAAAATGCTGGGTCCTGTTTACGTATCCAGTCTATGTCTTTTTGGGAGAATTGAACCCATTGATATTAAGAGATATTAAGGAAAAGTGATTGTTACTTCCTGTTATTTTTGTTGTTAGAGGTGAAATTGTTGTGTGGCTATCTTAGGTGTGTTGAAAGATTGCTTTCTTGCTTTTTCTAGGGTATAGTTTCTCTCCTCATGTTGGCATTTTCCAGCTATTATCCTTTCTAAAATTAGATTTGTAGAAATATATTGTGTAAATTTGTTTTTGTCATGGACTATCTTGGTTTCTCCATCTATGATAATTGAGGCTTTTGTTAGGTATAGTAGCCTGGGCTGGCATTTGTGTTCTCTTAGGGTCTTTAGGACATCTGCCCAGGACCTTCTGGCTTTCATAGTCTCTGGTGAAAAGTCCAGTGTAATTCTGATAGGTCTGCCCTTTTATGTTATTTGACCTTTTCCCCTTGCTGCTTTTAATATTCTTTCTTTGTTTAGTGGATCTGGTGTTTTGATTATTATGTGGTGGGAGGAATTTCTTTTCTGGTCCATTCTATTTGCAGTTCTGTAGGCTTCTTGTATGTTCATGGGCATCTCTTTGTTTATGTTAGGGAAGTTTTCTTCTGTAATTTTGTTGAAGATATTTACTGGCCACTTAAGTTGGAAATCGTCACTCTCTTCTATACCCATTAACTTTAGGTTTGGTCTTCTCATTGTGTCCTGAATTTCCTGGATATTTTGGATTAAGAGTTTTTTGCATTTTGCAGTTTCTTTGGCTGTTGTGTCAGTGTTTTCTATGGAATCTTCTACACCTGAGATTCTCTCTTCCATATCTTATATTCTGTTGGTGATGCTTATATCTATGGCTCCGGATCTCTTTCCTAGGTTTTCTATCTCCAGGGTTGTCTCTCTTTGTGATTTCATTATTCTTTCTCGTTCCATTTTTAGATTGTAGATGATTTTTTTCAGTTTCTTCACCTGTTTGTGTATCCCTGTAATTCCCTAAGGGATTTTTGTGTTTCCTCTTTAAAGGTTTCTACCGGTTTGCCTGTGTTCTCTCGTATTTCTTTAAGTGAGAACTTATTTATGTCCTTGTTGAAGTTCTCTATCGTTATCATGAGATGTGATTTTAAATCAGAGTCTTGCTTTTCTGGTGTGTTGGGGTAACCAGGGCTCGCTGTGGTGGAAGAACTGGGTTCTATTGATGCCAAGTAGCCTTGGTTTCTGTTGCTTATGTTCTTGCCTTTGCCTTTTACCATCTGGTTATCTCTGTTGTTACCAGGTCTTGCTGTCTCTGACTGTGGCTTGTCCTTCCTGCAAGCCTATGTGTCAGTACTTCTTAGAGATCAGTTCTCTCTGGGAGGTATTTAGGTATAGAGAGCTATGGTACAGGGTCAGCTCTACAGTGCAGACAGAAACCAGAAGATATCCTGTCCCGAGCTGTTCTTTGGTTCCTGTGTCCTGGTGGCTTTGGGAGGGTCCCTCGTGGACCAGGAATTTGAAGAGAATTGGTTGTCTTACCTGTGCTCACAGGTGAGTGAGCACTCCTGGGAGACCAGCTTTCTCCTGACCTGATAGTATTGAGTAGTGATGTGCCACAGGATCAGCTCCAGGTGCAGATGGAAACCAGAAGGCTCCTGTTCCAGGTTACTCCTTCATTCCTGTGCCCTGAGGGTTCCAGGAGGGATCCTCTGAGCAGCAGTGGTGGTTTTACCTGCACTCACAGGCTGATCAGCACTCCTGGGAGGCTATCTTTCTCCCAGCATTATTTGAGTATGGAGTACCTTAGCACAGTATCAGCTCTGGGCAAAGACAGACACCAGAAGCACATTTTCTGACATTGAGATCAAAAAGTATATTTAAATTTTGATTAAAACATTTTTAAAATTACAATAAATAAATAAATAAATAAATAAATAAATAAATAAATAACAAATGTTCTAAAATTTTGAGTCACATATTTATAATTTGGAATTTGTGTTATTTCAATTTTTTCTGATTTGGAAAGTTTTTAATTCTTTCTAACATAAAAAGTGTTTTATTATACTTTTTTTTAACTTTTATTAGATATTTTCTTCATTTACATTTCAAGTGTTATCCAGAAAGTTCCCTAAACCCTCCCCCCTCCCGGCCCTGCTCCCCTACCCATCCAATCCCACCCCTTGGCAACTGCTTTCCCCTGTATTGGGGCATATAAAGTCTGCATAACCAAGGGGCCTCTCTTCCCACTGATGGCCAACTGGGCCATCCTCTTCTATATATGCAGCTAGAGACACGAGCCCAGGGGATATTAGTTAGTTCATGGTTATTCTTCCACCTATGGGGTTGAAGACCCCTTCAGCTCCTTGGCTACTTTCTCTAGCTCCTTCTTCCTTGGGAACCCTGTGTTCCATCTAATAGCTGACCGTGAGCTTCCACCTCCATGTTTGCCAGGCATTGGTATATTTTCCGCCGAGACAGCTATATCCAGGCCCTTTCAGCACCATCTTGCTGGCATATGCTATAGTGTCTATGTTTGGTGACTGACTGTGGGATGGATCCCTGGCAGCCGCAGTCATTGGGTCCATCCTTTGGATTCAGCTTCACACATGATCTCTTTAACTCTTTCAATGTGTGCTTTGTTCTTAATTCTAGGAATGGGTTACGTGTCCACATTTTGATCTTCCTTCTTCTTGAGTATCATGTGTTTAGTAAATTGTATCTTGGGTAGTCTAGGTTTCTGGGCTAATATCCACATATCAGTGAGTACATGTTATGTGAGTT
>LR751481.1:0-67293 GCA_902729485.2 Mus minutoides
CCCCCTCCCCCAACATGATCTTTTCTAGGTTCATCCATTTACATGCAAATTTGTGTATCTTTACAGTTGAATAATTAAAAGTATTCGATTGTGTATATGTGCCACATTTGCATTGTTATCAATTGAAGGACGTTTAGGTTGTTTCCCTTTCCTGGCTATTGTGAATAGGGTGGGTAATGAATAAGGTTGAGCAAGTATCTGTGGAGTAGTTGAGTCCTTTGCACATGCTCCAAGGAGTGGGATAGCTATGTCATATGGTAGATTTATTTATAGTTTTTTTTTTTTTTGAGGATTTTCCATAGTGATTTTTAGAGTGTTGGCAGCAATTTATATTCCTTCCATCAGTGAAAGAAGGTTCTTTTCACAACTGCATCAGGATTTGCTTTTCTGTTTCTACATCATAAGGGCTTGTCATCTCTGTCCAGCTTAAAAACACTTTTAAAATTTTTATTTAATTGTGTGTATGTGTCTGTGTGTGTTACACAGATTTAAAATATATGGATATTACTACATTACTGTAGTAAAATTGCTGATCAATAACCACCAGAGGCCAGTAGACTGCCTCTGTGATAAGTGTGTGTGTTTCTGCTTCCGTAAACAAATGTCAGAACAGTCAATAGTGTTTGTTCCTGATCATACCAGCTATAAATGTTATTGCAAGTGACACACTGTAGATGATATAGTCAAACATATAAACAGCTCAAAAAAGAGCCCTTTCCCACCTCTGAGAATTACAGGGGAATTTACAAACCATGGTTATATGAAGTGTATATAAACATGGAAAACAATAGAAACAATGGAGGAAATCACCCAGAAATCCCATAAGTCTCTTTAAATTCTGATTCTCTTTAGAGACTAGGGTAGTACACACTGGCTGCTTATGTGGGGAAAAGGTGGTGAGGTTGGATAGCTCATTCTCCAGACGTCTGCACAATGAGCCATCCTTACATTATAGCTGGTGAATTTAGAGGAACGTTTGAGATGTGAATATAGTCACTTACAATGCTTGTCCACCTAAATTGACTTTCTTGTTTTATTAATTATGTCAGATACAAGGATTCCTTTTAAATTGAATTTTAACACTGTCCTTTGTTGTAATACAATGAAGTCTGCTTTTCTTCCTGTTTATTTTAAGGAATGTTTTGTGATTCTTAGCTGAAAATATTTTAAGAAAAATTGTAAGGCCTTTTCTTCAAATAAACTCTTAAATTCTATTCTTTGTGGCTGAGCAGCATAGCTGTAAAGTTAAATGATGGGTTTGACAACAATATAGAGAAGTCATCTCCAGGCAGCTCTTGACATGATTTGAAATGAATAACATAACTGGGCTAGAAGACAGTGTCATTCCTGACCTTGACAAAGAGTCACTGCCTAGTGGGAATTAATTTGCGAAAGGTAAAAAAAAAACCAAAAGTCTTGAGAGAAGCCCTCCTTTCAGACCCTCTTTTTATTTTTAACCTGCCTTATCTTAAAGCTAAATCAGTCACAGGTCTATCCCAGATGGCCTGTATAGATACAGACAGTAATCACATTCCTTAATCACATCCAGACAACTGGTTTACCAGTGAGACTATTTGAAATGGAGGCATGAACTACAGCTTTGGTATGAATTCATAAAAAGCAGGGGCTATGACTTGGCACAACCATTAAAAATCTGAATTGATACACTGTCTGGAGGGAATACCTGTAATAGCTCTAGTCTATTCCTGAGCAGGCCTTTGGGATGAGAGAGATACCCTCTGTGATGGCAAGTCTTGGTTGTCAATTTGACTGCATTTGAAAAAAGCTAGAACCTAAGCTGCAAGGCATTCCAGGGAGGCATTTTTCTTAATCAGATTATTTGAATCAGGACGGCTTACTTTAAATCTGGGCCACACTTTCTGGTGGCAGCCCAGATAAAAGGATATGGAAGAGGAGAACTTTGCTTTTTTGTTTTTTTGCCCTCATTCTCATTGTCAAGTTCAACTGTCAGGTTGCTGCCAAAATTTTTAGGATTCCAAAACAGACTATAAAGACCAACATCTCTCTAGGAATCTATGAGGACTCCAGACTGGAATTTCTGAGCCATCTAGCTTCACTGACTGAACAACTACCAGATTCTCAGCCTTTCAATTATCTGACAGCCATTGGAAAACTTCCAGGAAGAAATCTTATAACCCCGTATAATATCTTAATATCTCTGTGCATGTGTGTGTGTGAGTGTGTGTGTGTGTGTGTGTGTGTGAGAGAGAGAGACAGAGAGAGAGAGAGAGAGAGAGAGAGAGAGAGAGAGAGAGAGAGAGAAATTCTACCAGCTCTGATCCTTTAAAGAGCTCTGACTTATACACCTTTTTTTCCAGGGGTCTTCAAAAGTCCTATTTCAAAATCTATAGATTAGAAGTTGTTAGGAAATGGGGGGAAAGTACCACAGGGGCTGTGCTGAGTTATGAAGACTCAAGGCAGTGGCTCCCCAGACAACAGAACCCTTTCCTTGGCCTCTGAACTTTAGAAACCCCTCATCTACTCCTCTAATTCACCACCACCACCACCACCACCACCACCACCACCACCACCACCACCACCACCACACATCTTCTGCAATACCAAGGGGATAGGGACATACATTTGCAGTATCTTCATTTCCATTTTTCCATCATACTTTGGACATCAGTATTCAGAATCCTTGCCAAGTGGTTAGAATCTGCTTCTGGGACTGTAGAGGCCTCTTGCCTAGGCCATCTTTTCAATACCTGTGCTTTCCTGACCCTCAAACTCGAGGGGTTTGAGTTAGTTACTTGTTTCTTTGACACAGAAGACACAAGTTAATGGAGGAAAGAGTTACTTTAACTTCCAGTGTGAGAACAGTTTCAGCCCACTGTGGCAGGGAGGATGTGGTGGCAGGAGTGGCTTATTTCATGGAGACAGAAACTTTTCATATGACAACAGAGGAAGAGCATCCAGACCAGAACCAGAGATGGGTATGAACTTCAAGACCCATTCCTAGTGGCTTGTTTTTTCCAGCTAGGCACCATGTCCCAAAGGTTCCATAATTTTTCAAAATAGCATCATTAGCAGGAGTCATGTCTGTGGGTAACTTGTGCAGGTAACATTTCACATTCAAATATAACATTGGCTGTTCATAGGATGCTGGGAGAGGATCTGCAGTGAGTCTATATTCCAATAGACTCCAAACTATGGTACCACATCATTACAAAGGTATGCTTATTATGGAAACAGAATAGATCATATGTACTTTACATAGCACCTTGTTTGCTTAATTTATGCTTCATATAGATTTACTTTTTACAGTCATTCTATATATTAGTCTTTATCACACGTTTTTCTGGACTCTGCATTTAGTTTCATTGCTGCTGAAAATATAAATCAGTGCGACTTCTATAGGAAAATCTGGATCTCTGAAAATAAGACATGTGTGTGTGTGTGTGTGTGTGTGTGTGTGTGTGTGTGTGTGTGTACTCTTTTGCTCTATTTTGGGCATTTATTTTCCATATACATGTGTTGTGAAGGGTCATCTTCATATCTTCATTTTTAACCTGCCTAGATTTAGATACACCAAGGAAACATGCCTGGGTATGTTTATAAGAGTTTCTCCGGAGGATCATCTGAAGATGGAGGTCTGGCCCTGAGTGTGGGCAGCACTATTCCATAAGCTGGAGAACTAAGCTGAATAAAAGGGAGAAACGGACAGATGGTTCAATAGTTAATAGCATCGGCTGTTTTTCCAGAGGAAGAGCAATTCTCAGGACACACATGGCAGCTCGTGACCATCTGTAGCTTCAGATCCAGGAGACCTGATACCCTTTTCTGGCCTCCAAGGGTACCAGCCATGCATGAGACATACAAACATACACATAAGCAAAGCACCTGCATGCATACAATAATAATAAAAGGGTGTTGAAAAGGAGACATTGGGGTGAACACCAGCACCCACCTCACTCTGCTTCCTGACCGCAGCTGCAATGTGACCAGATGTCTCAATGTCCTGCCATCATTATTCCCCTCCATGATGGACAGTATCAGTGGTCAAATTGTGGGCAAAAATTAACACTTCTTCCCTTAAGCTGCTTCTTGTGAGTATTTGGTTATATTAGCAAGGAAAAGCAATCTATATACCTTTGTGCAACTATAAACATATATCCAACATGATTCTGAAAAAAAAAACAACAACCCAAGTATCCATCAGTAAGGGGTTAGTTAAATGGATTAGAGTCTAGCTCTGGGAGGGAATGTTATACAGATAGAAGAGAAGGTATGGAAGGTCTCTCTCTGCTTCTGTGGAATGGCAACTGTGGAAACATGGTTGTCATTCATTCCCAAAGGCAACAGTAATCGAGAGAGCTAGAGCTAGAGCTAGAGCTAGAGCTAGAGCTAGAGCTAGAGCTAGAGCTAGAGCTAGAGCTAGAGCTAGAGCTAGAGCTAGATAGATAGATAGATAGATAGAGAATATAAGACTGTAAGGTCATATTTTTTTTTCTTGTGCAAAGAAAGATTGGAGACAATGAGTAGAAGTTATCTAATTGGGAGTAGGAGTGAGGCTATCTTTGTAGAATATTTTAATTTCAATTACATTTAATGTACTACCTATTAAATGATAAAATAAGATAGTGATTTCTAAATTTCTAATTTTGATTTTTTTTTACTAACTTGGAATAATCAATTAGTAAAACCTTTTGAGAAGATCACCACAGATACAAGATAAGCTTTTACTACTGGCATACATCTATAGGGACCAGCTCAGAAAGCCACCCTGTCATCTCTAGCAACTAGTGCAGAAATCAGGCCACATGGAGCAAACACTCCAGGAAGACACAGGAGCCCCGATAGTAGTGACTGCTACGAGCTAAGATGGTTCCTACCTGACTTTCCCTCATTTTTTATCCCAGTTTCCATCTTTGGATCAAGAGGAAAGAGCATCATATATTTCCATAGGAAATCACAGAGAATGTTCCACTGTGGGTTAGCTGCTTCCATCTCATCATCTGGTTAGTGACACACACACAGCATGCCACTTTCCTCACTCTAAAGCCTTCCCAGGCCTTTGTGGGTGAGCCTCTGCCAAATGTGACACATGGAGGGGCTGGCTCTCTTGCTACGCTGCGCCAGCTCTTTGTCACTTGGTACCAGAAACAAAACAAACAAACAAAATTAAAATGGGGAAGGTCTGTGTTGTCCTACACTTATAGGGCTTAGTCCATGGTTGCTTGCTGTTCCGAGGTGTAGTGGTACAGTCCAGCCTCAGGAAATGGGAGAGAGAAAAAGGAGGTTCAAACTGTTAGGGCTAGCACAGCAGTTTAGCTGTTAAGAGCACTGGCTGTTCTAGAGGCTTTAGTTCTGATTCTCAGAACCTGAATGACCACTAACAACCTTCTGCAACTTCAGTGCTTCATGCATGTGGCACATGTATGTACATGTAATTAGAACACACACACACACACACACACACACACACACACACACACACACACACACACTACAAACTGCAGAGTGTCCATGTTCTGAGTGAATAGTCTTTGCCAATATAATTTTGAGTATTTGCTGGTCTTCCCAATTTTTATCTTAAACCCACAAGCTAAGAATGATTACTAAAACATTCCTGTATTTATTATTACTCGCTTAATATATTAAACATGTTCTGAGGCAGATTAAAAGAATAATGGATTCGGGGAACCTAGGGATTGTATGTGTATATATGTGTCTTAAATCTCATATAGTAGAGCTTAAAAAAAAAACAACTTGGGGGCTGGAGAGAAGGCTCAGTGACTAAGAGCACTGACTGCTCTTCTGAACGTCACAAGTTCAAATCCCAGCAACCACATGGTGGAGTTCAAATCCCAGCAACCACATGGTAGCTCTCAACCATACATAATGAGATATGACACCCTCTTCTGGGGTGTCTGAAGACAGCTACAACATACTTACATATAATAATAAATAAATATTAAAAAAAACCAACTTGGTGTTTTTAATAATATATATATTCAAGTGTATCATTGAAACTCCAAGTTGGTGTATTAAAGTCCTACCCTATGAGAATTAAGACACACGTATATACATATATACATATATTTCATGTACTAAGAGATACATTAAAAAAAACCACTTTTATGAATATTAGTGTGAATTTTCATAGCAATAAAAATTCTAGGAGGAAGTCAAGGCTTTGAGGAAATAATACTGGCCTGTCAATCAAGAGACTCTTTGAATTGAGGACTGAATTTGTAATTCCAGTGAAAGCTGTAATGCACAGTTGAAGTTTTTCATTTTTGCCACCAGATGGTGCCAACACATCTCTACTGGTTTTGCTAAGTTGTTTTAGTATCCTCGTCTTCAGAGGTGTGGAAAATTGAAGTTGAATTATGCATGCTCTTAACTAAGTTAAGGTTAATCATGAATTCAGCTTTAGTTGCAGCTAAGTATATTTACAAGTGCGACATCTGAACGATGTATCCTTTAGGACAATGTGTGCCAGACAATTAAGCAGCCTGAAATGGAGTATTATCTATCACCCCTCACCTTGTGTTTCTCAAATCCCAGACTCCACAGGTTAGTTCTATCCAGATTTCCACTTGCCTAGCATCTGCTGCCGTAAGACAAACCATACACTTGTTGTGAGGTGTGTTCTCAGAATGGACTGTCATTCCCACATTGATTACCTTGACTTTATTCATCTGTCCTATGGTGAACAAAGTACTTGTAGCTTTTCCTCCTTAAAGTCTGTGTTCTTGGAACTTCAGTGCTGGTTGGAGATGCTTTGCTTAGAAACTGTACTTCTTGGGCCAGAGAAATGGTTCATAGGGTAAAGGCACCTGACACAGACTTGATGATTGTGTCTGATCCCTGGAACTCCCATAGTGGAAGGAGAGACCTGATTCCTGCCAATTGTTCTACCATAACAATAACATGTATGCCATCCCCAACCTGCAAACATAAAATAAATGAATAAAATGAAATTAAAAATTAAGAAAAAAGAGACTATTCTTCTCTCTTGGGAGGTGAGGCCACAGTCACTGGAATGCTGGGGACGCACCCCAAAGGTGGCATGGTCAGTTTCCACAGGCTCAGAAAGTCTGCAGAAACCATGCACTGGAAGACTTGGAATTTGGTGAATTGGAAACAGGGAAATCTATAGAGAGGTCATTAGGCACATTGTCTCTTACCTGCAATTTTGTGGGCCAGATATGTGTCAGAACAGGATATTTTGTATTTATAGAGGAGCTGAAGGGATGGTGTAGGGGTTAAGAACATATACTGTACTCAGGGGACCTGTTCATTTTCTAGTACATACTTTTGGTGGTTCACAATTGCTTTTACTCCAACAGCAGATGCAGGTGATCCAACAACTTTTTCTGGTCTCCAGGGGCAACACACACACACACACACACACACACACACACACACACACAAACACACACTTAAACATAAATATGCTTTTAAAAAATTCATTAAGTTAATCTGGCTTATAGATGATGTATAATGTGTTATGTCAAAGGATTGAGAAAAACTCTCCAATAGAACTCATTTTTTTTTTGTGTAGGGAAACAGAAATGCTTCTGTTGAGAGGGTTAAATAGAGACCAAATGGTGTTATGTCTGAGTAGATGAGGGTTTGAGTTTAAATGATTTGTGGTTGTAAGAGAGTTTTGGATTGGCGTATGTAGGCAAGGTGCTGGGGCCTGTAATAGGTGTCCTAGATAGATGTGTTAGTTCATCCAGTACTCACAGAGTTCACTTATTAATCATAGAATAGAAGTGGGGGGCAGTGTCTCTGAGAGTTGGTGTAGGTAAGTGGCTTTCCCAGAGTCACACAGCTCAGCCCACATTCAAATTAAGTGCATATGTTACATTACATCGCCTCTAACACGTTCTAGAATGTGAAGTGTTATATGGGGGCAAGAACTCTGGAGAGACTTGCCAACATTTGGTATTTGCCCATCTTTCACATGGTTCTTTATTTCCTTTGGTGTCTCTGACAAAGAATGTGGTGCCACAATGATCATTCCAGCTGATGGACAGAACCAAGTTGCGGCTGGCACAACCGCTGAGAAGCCAAGTATGGCAGGAGAGGAAGCAGAGAGCAAGTGCAGCCAGCACACCAGATGGCAGCATAGCCAGTGCTCTGCAGTTCCTGCTGTGCACAGGGTCTGGGCGGCTCATCCGCCTTAGTGCTGTGGCAACAGAATCTGGCATCTAAATAATGTCTCCTGCCTCCTTTTGCAAACTATGAGTGCACTCTGCCTCTTTATATGACACAGTAGAAGTCACTGGCTTAATAAATGTGTTGGCCGTCCAGGGAAGACACTCTAGCTTTGTTTTGTGTAATTTGTCGGGATGGGAGTGAATTGAAGTAGTGGAATTGAAAAGTTGTGCTTTCAAGGTGACTCGCCCTTTCTATTGCCCAATTATGTCTGCTTCTTTCCTCCTAGCTTCCTTTTTTTCTAAATTATAACATTGAGGTTTAGGAAGGTAAGATTTTATATTGGCTCATGTATCTTTCTTGTAATGAAATCAATAACTTAGTAAAAATACAGGCGCACAATGCTTTTTATATGCTTGTAAAAATATTGCAGGCCACAATAAACCACGTAGCATTTTAATAGACTTTCCCAGTGACCCTTTATAGACTTCCAAGGTTTCTTAGAAAAATGACCTGACTACAGGACTATAGTATTAGTGTCGGCCTTAAGGTCTTAAAAACTCCCTGTTATCTGACTCTGATCATGGTGAATGGCATCTGCATGCGTTCACGCATCCTGCCTCTCATCATCCCATAAAATTGGTACGTAACAAAACAACACCAATCATAAGTGTTCCAGTTCATGAGTTTTAAAAATTAATCCCTCCACAATTTCACATGCATACGTAATGCATTTTGATCTTATTCCTCCCCATTATCTGTATAGTTCCTCCCCCACCCTGGCCCAAACCTCTTTTCTTTCCAATAGCCTCATTCCTCCTTCATGTCCTTTGGGGGAGGGGCCACTGTACTTCATTAGAGCAGTCTAGTGAGCATGGGTGGGAGGTTATTTTCTTGAGTGAGGGGAAGGTAGCAGTGATAATATCACTGAAGAATCTGACCCTCTTCATTAGTGACTGTTAACTGCTCACAGCTTCTGTTGGTGTGTGTGTGAGCGTGTGTGTGTGTGTGTGTGTGTGTGTGTGTGTGTGTGTGTGTATCCCTCTTTACCATGATTAACTTCTTAATGAAGGTAGGGTAGATTAGCAGCTGGAAACATGGACCTGAGGCCTAGCTTCAACATCTTGCTTTCAAATTTGTGAGATGTGGCATCTTGAGCAAGCTATCTAATTGCTTTGAGGCTCCCTTTCCCTCCATGTAAAAGTAGAGAACCATTGCAGGCCTGCCAAGGGGTAACTCTTATATGAGACAACAGGTGCTCTGTCATTTTGCCACTCTGCAAGCACAGCTCTTGCCAATGTTAGCTGTAGCATCAAGATGCTACAAGCATCGCTTTGACATGGGTAAGACTAGTACCAGGATCTGGAGAGATGCTTGGCAGTTAAGAGTGCTTGCTGATCCTCCAGTGAACTTGTGTTCAGTTTCCAGGACCCACATCTCACAACTATCAGTAACTCTAGCCATAAGGGCGCCAACATCTTCTTTTGGTCTCTGTGAGCACTCTCCCCATTATATCATCACCCTAAGCACAATAAAAATAAATCTTAAAAGGGGTTGGTGGCAAGATGACTCAGGGATTATGAGTATTTTCTTTTGTTCCAGAGGACCCAGGTTTGATTCTCAGCACCCACACCATGGCTCACAACTCTCAGTAATTTTAGTCCCAGAGAATCCAGTGCTATCTGGTGGCCTCTGTGGACATTAGGACACTAGGCACAGATGTGGTGCACATGCATATATGCAGGCAAAAAGCCTATAAAAATGAAAAAATAAAAATAAATTACATCTATATATTATACACATCTCAGTGGTGTGTGTGTGTGTGTGTGTGTGTGTGTGTGTGTGTGTGTGTGTGTGCGTGTGTTACCAGTCCTTTGGCCTTACCACTTTCTTGGCTTTGTGTTGCCATGTGCCCCCTCCAGGAGCCTGGATAACAGAGACTGTTCTTCTCATGATGGTTAGACAGCCTGGGATCTCCATGCAGGCCTTAACAGTCCTCTGCTCTCGTGGCATACTTGCTCTAAGACCCAGCTTCTGCTGATATTTGCAGAGCTTCACTGTGGAAATCACTTTAAAAATACGAACACCTCAGGGGCTTCCTGAGCCTGTGCAAAGCACAGAGAAATGGAAAAGTCTCCTGGGTCTGGAGTGCCTGGAGCTGGCCAGAAGCCCTTGGTGCCACCTTCCATCCAGCCTGTTGCTGTGGATTATCTGCTTGGGCTTGTTGAGCTCAGAAGATGTACTTGCAGGGTTCGGAGGCTGCAGGGATTCCTGTGAATGTCCTACTTGATTCATTTAAAATAAAACAGGGAGCCAGAGCTGTCTCTAAGAAACCCTTACACACTCTGTTGTAGCCTTTGTTTCCTCCTCATTTCTATCCACCCAACAGCTTTAGATGTGTAATCCTCCTTAACATTGATTCCCAATGATGAGACCATTGTTTTTTGATATTGTGGTTTTAAGATATGACCCAGAAAATGGGCTTAAAAAGCAACCTCTCTCCACTCTAAGCAAAAGACCGGATTAAAAGAGTCCCCTGCCTGCATGAATATTTATCCTGGAAACTCTGCCAAATCAGATGAAGGAAGTTCATCCTGCCAGGCAAACATGGATTCTGTACTTAGATTTAATGAGAAAATGACATGGTAATATAGCATATTGATGCATCCTTTTATCCACACAGCACAGAGAATGTGTACTATGCAACTTGGGGCCCAGGAGAGGGCTGCCTTTGGTAGTTCTGCTAGGGAAGCAGCTGTCATGGAAGAGGATTCCAAAGACATCTTGCTTCACAATAGATAGGACTTGGGCAAGCTGGCCTTAATGTCCTGGAAGAATATCAGATAGGAGAGAATCCCTTCAAGCAGCATCTTCCAGGGTGTTTGTAAAGAATGTGAGGGCACAGGGTGCTGGGGTTTCATGAGATGATGAAGCTCAGGTCAAAATGGTGGATAAAGAATGAGCCGAATGGACTTCTTGGCTCCAGATCGTCAGTCCTGTGACCATCTAGGAGACTCTTCCAAACATATCAGACAATGGATTTCCTCCTCTTTGCATCAGTCCCCAAAGCAAGAAATCTTTGTGCCATCCCATCTCCTGTCCTTGACACATAGACATACATGCTAAGCGGCCTCAGGTGACTTTTTCAGAACAACATTTATTCAGTTGAGATCCTGTCTTGCTACATAGCCCTGCCCAGCCTTGAACTCAATCCTCTTGCTACCCAGCGGCCATACGTGCTTCTTTTGGAAGGTGGTAAATGACAAAATTCAACAGTGGCTGTCATAACCTCAGCAAGTTCGAAGCATTGATGGCTGTGAATGATGTTTCAACATAAAAATAGATACTTATTACTCGCGGATTGTGCACTCGGGGATTGTGTACTTGCTAAAATCTGTTTAGAGCATGAAGTTAATACGTGGGGTGCTTTTACAGCTATTCATGGCTATGCTGAGCCATGAAAACATGTATCCCCAGCTGAGGTCTACGTAGACATTCTGATGCTTGCTTTTAGCAGTCCTAGCACAAACAGGTGTCCTTTACTTTCTATATTTAGTGATGCATTTTTGTAGCGTGTGTGTGTGTGTGTGTGATTCACTGAATGAATGTCCTCAAACAGTGTAACAGTGTATTTGTGCTGTCTGATGTTCCTTAGTCAGTCAAGAATGCTGCATGTCTGAAAGAGAAAGTGCATGCTGAGAAACTTCATTGAGGCATGTCGTACAGTGCTGCTGGGTGTGAGTTTAATGTTAATGAATCAGTGAGATCTGAAAGAAGGCATCTTTTCGGAAAAAGCTCATTGAAAGGAAAGCTATAGATTGATTGGCTGCTGAAATCCTGTGACTGCCTGTTGTAGCCTGAAACCAGGGTGATGTGTGGTCCTGCTGCTGTGTTTGGGAGGACATGTGACTCTCCAGACTCCCAAGAACTGTCTATGTAAGAACTTCAGGGAGACTTAGAAATATCTGAAGCAAATTCAGCTACTGAATTCCGCTGAATTTTGTTTCTTACATGCATGATGAAAGGCAATGTTCAAGTTCAGTTCAAAGACAGGGAAGACCTAATATTTTCTCATTGAGATTCTGGCTGCTTTTAGTTAAGCTTGTTCCTATGGTTCCCAGGTAAGGACACCTTTTCTAGGGAGATTACATAAGAGTAGAAATGGGCCTAGAATGCTCATTCTGCTGTATTAATTTGAGTCTCACATGAAGACTGTTAGCAGACCCGTTTTTCTTGTGGGACCTTTCATTTTCTTCCCTTTTACCAGATTCCAAGCCCATAAGACTCTTTTGTGTCTGGAAACTGGAAACAAGTGGACACAAAGGTTTTTATAATTGTTCTGAATGGAGCATGATCAACTCCATTAGAAAAGAGGGGCACTGGACAGACATGTATTTTGGTAATAGGAGAAACTAATTATGAGAAAATTTGGGGGTGTATAGAATAAACTCACACAGCAGACACAGGTCTTATAACCAGGGTGCTTTGGGAGGAAGGCGACCTCTCAGTAGATAGATTTTCTTCCTTCATTTTCACTACATGGACCAAAATCCAATGGATTTAATTCAGATGTATCAATAGAAAGGTTTTTTATAAAGCAAAAAAGAAAGGATGACCTATAAGGCACCATTAACCGTTAATTAATAATTAAATCGATTTATTCATCTGAGGGCACTTGTGATGGGTTAGTCATTGTCCTAGTGTCTATGAACACAAGAATAAACATGGCAGCTACCTTCTGACTCTGGAGCCTTGATTCAAGCTTAGGCATTTACCCTTAAGATCTTCTAACCTCTGAGCTGAGGAAGAACATGGAGAGAGGCGCAAGGCACCAGGTGCCTCTTAGGGAATGGCATTCACCATTGTGATTTTGACAAATCTAAGGTTGAATACAGGACTTCAGGGTTAACCAAAATGGAGATATTGGGTAGGAGCTGAAACCTTCGCAGTTGGCTGCAAATGAAAGGAGTCTAGATGCTAGAAGTACTCCCAGCACCAAGATAGTCAGAATGTTTCCAATCCTGGAGGAAGACCTGGGCAAATCTCAAAGAAGAAACCTGAGTGAATTTGTCATTAGAAGAGAAGATGAAGACAAAGATGGTTCCCCTAGTGGCTCCTATGATGGTTGATATTGTCAAGTTGATATGATCTAGAATCACTCAGAAGACAAACCTAATCAGGCCTGTAAAAAAGTTTCTAGATTGAGTTAATTGATATGGGAAGATCCACTATGAATGTTGGCAGCACTGTTCTATGTGCTGAGGTCTTAGACTGACTGACTGACTGACTGACTGACTGACTGACTGACTGACTAAGAAAAAGTCAACTAAGAACCATCAGATATCATTCTTAGCTTCTTGACCATGCTAGCTATTATCGTCATTGTTGTCTTTGTCGCTGTCATCATCATCATTTTGGCAAGATCATACAGCCAGAGTCATCTGGAGAAACAGAACCTCAATTGAGAAAATGCCTCCACCCACGTAGCATCTGGACAAGTCCATGGGGCATTTTCTTGATTAATGACTGATGTGGGAGGCCCCAGCTCATTGTTGGTGGTATTGCTTCTAGGTAGGAGGGTAGGTGGTCCTGGGTTGTATGACTGAGCTGTTGAGAGGAACACAGGACTGCATGGGAAGCTAATGGAAGCCAGGCTCCAGGAAATGGCTGCTACTTGTGCTCAGCAAACATGGAGAAGAGAGCCAACAGGAAGGCATGAGCATGGGCAAGACAGGACCAATGGGGAAACAGCGAGGACCCAGGAGCCCTTCTAAAATACTCAAGCCAGTGTCTGGTTTAACAGACTTTCATTATGGGCTTTTCCCATGCTGGATGTATATAGTCACTTTTCCTTTCTCTGAGCTGTGGTTTTCTGTCTTTCTTGGTTGTCTAATTCTTTGTTCAGGCCATGGAATGAACTTCACAATACATTAGACAACTCCCAGCATCTGTTACAAAGCCCCTGAGCAGTGCTCCTCTATGATCTATGCACATGAGCAGTGCTCCTCCTCCATGGTCTATGCACATGAGCAGTGCTCTTCCATGGTCTATGCCTGTGAGCAGTGCTCCTCCATGCTCTATGCCCATGAGCAGTGATCCTCCATGGTCTATGCACATGAGCAGTGCTCCTCCATGGTCTATGTCCGTGAGCAGTGCTCCTCCATGGTCTATGCCCATGAGCAGTGCTCTTCCATGGTCTTTGCCCATGAGCAGTGGTACTCCATGGTCTATGTTTCAGTTTCTGTCTTGAGTTCCTGTCCTGACTTTCCTCAGTGATGGACAATGACATTGAAATGTAAACCAAGTTAAATCCTTTCTTCCCTAAGCTGCTTTTGGTCAGTGTTTTATCACAGCAACAGGAAATTAAGCTAGAACATTAACTGGATTGGTATGACCAGCAGCTTCAAGCTTCTGCTGTCATGTTGGACTGTACCCTCAAACTGTATCCCAGATAAACCTACATTCCTTAAGTTTCTTTTGTCAAGTATTTTGATACAACAACAAGGAAATAACAACCTAGCCCCACACACCAGTTGTTGTGACAGGATCCATTACTTATTTTCACTTCATATTTATTTATTTACGCCGCATTGGTGTTTTTCTCGAAAACAGTGTGTAGTGGCTTGAATATGCTTGGCTCAAGGGAAGTGGCATTATTAGGAAGTCTGGCCTTGTCAGGATAGGTGTGGCATTGTTGGAGGAAGTGTGTCACTCTGTAAGTGAGCTTTGAGGTCTCCGAGTGCTCAAACTCTGCCAGGGTGGAAGAGACTTTTGGCTCCCTAAGACTTTTGGGGTACTCTAAGTTTAGGTTTTTCAAAATCTACTTTAATAAGGGTTCTTAAACATTTTAACCTCCATTCTAGCTCACTGATCAAAAGTATGGAAGAATGATTGTTAATAGGAAAAGAGGGGTGTGGAACTGTTTAGAAGTAACTCTTTTGGGTTATTTCAAACATGAATCAGCAGCAGTGACTCGATCCAGAAGAAACTGAGAGGCTCTGCCAAATTGGTGTGAGTCCATGGAAGTGGCAAGAAGCAGCCAGAAGTTCTTTGGTGCATTTCTTTCTATGAAGTCACAACAAGCAAAGCCCAGCAAAGCATTGCAAGGTGAACCAGTGCAGGAACATCCTGTCTGTTGGGTTCCACCAATATTCTTTCCAAACATCACACATCCCCCTCAAGTGTCTGCCCTAGCAAAACATCCTCTCATAAGATAGCTTCTAGAAAAACATCACATGAGACAACTGAGTCTCCAAAGAAACCAGAAATGTCCATCCACTTCACAGTCCCCTCCTGGCTGCCCTTGGAACTCTTGGCTCCTCCGGCACCATGTCTACCTGGACACTGCCATGTTTTCTGCTATGATGATAATGGACTAAACCTCTGAAACTGTAAGCCAGCCCGAGTTAAATGTTTGTCTTTATAAGAGTTGCCTTTGTCCTGGTGTCTCTTCACAGCAATAAAACCTTAACTAAGACATAGGGTCAACGATTCTCTTGTGCGCCTTGATTCCTCTCAGTGCTCAGGAATCTGGTCAGGGCTCAGGTCTCAGCCATTAGTGCCCTCCTGGGCTGAGCCAGTCTGCAGCTGGAGTTGCTGTGCTATTCTTAGGATGCTAAACATTTCTCAGAGGCTTAGATGTTAAAGGCTTGGTGTCTGGGGTTTTGGGGAGTGGGTTAAGCTTTAAAGAGGTGAAGCATGGTGAGAAGACTTTAGGTGGCTGGGTGCCTGCTGCAGTAGAATATTCTAACAGTCTGGCTTCTTCCTGTGCTCTTGTTTCCCAGCTCTGTGGTGAGAGCATTTGATCTACCACAGTCTTCTGACAAGACACACGGCCCCGTTTTGGGATCTCAACAATGAGTCCATTTGAACATGTGCAGAACTAAACAACTATGGGTCAAAACAAATCTTCTCTTAATGTAAGTTAATTATCACAGCTATTTTGTGAGAGTGACAGAGAGCAGAGTATTACATGGTTCAATTACACAGCAAGGTAACGCTGTAAGAGACTTTAGGCAGGGTTCTTGGCAGTGGCAGGAAGAAGGGCCCTTGAGCTCCTCCTTTTACTCTGACAGTCTTCCTATTCAGTTCCACTGTATTCCTCACAATTTTTCCTTAAATGCAGGTTTTTTTCTTTAATAAAGATTAATTCACTTTATATGAGGAGTGTTTTGCTTGCATGTATTTATATGTACCACATGAGAGGTCAGAAGAGGGAGTTGGATTTCTGTAGTTATGGATGGTTGTGAACAGCAGGTGCTCCTAACCACTGAGCTATCTCTCTAGCCTGGTCCTTACAACTTTTAACATAGGTCTGGTCCCTTTGGCCATCTGGAAGATAAGACCTTAAAATAAAATTTGTGCTAGCTTTCCCTTCCTCTCACCCAGCAGCAAAGCAATAAAAGACAACCAACTTCACGTTTATTTTGGGAAGCAGAAGTTATAACAGCAATGAGATGCAGTGGAACTTTTAGAAATTATTTTATTTGTAGGTGTGTCCCTTGCATGCATGACTGGGTACTACATGTATTCTGGTGCCTGTGACAGCGCAGAGCAGGGTGTCAGATCCACTGGAACCAAATTTACAGATAGTTGTGAGTTTTGGTGCTGGGAATTGAATGTGGCTCCTCAAAGTAAGAGGAGTCAGTGCTCTTAGCCACTAAGCCACCTCCTTTCTAGCCTCAACTACAGAAGCTTTGGAATGAAGAGATGTGGATAGACTTCTTGTTAAAGTAATAAGCAGTTTTAGTGCGGGACTCTCTGGGTTTTATTGAGACGGAATGATTAAGATTTCAAATAAAACCAGTAACAAAATTGCATCTTAACAAGCACTGGTGCTTAAAAGTAATATGAGATGCCAAAACACTGAAATGAGTTATGTGATTGGCAAGACTGCGTAAGAGGACACATTGGAAAGTAAGCACGCTTGGCTTCCGGACTCACACCCAAGCCTTGCGCTCTCAAACTCATTTGCCACGTCTCCTTTAGAGTAGTCCCTGGGGCCGGGCGTGGTGGCTGGCGCACGCCTTTAATTCCAGCACTCGGGAGGCAGAGGCAGGTGGATTTCTGAGTTCGAGGCCAGCCTGGTCTACAGAGTGAGTTCCAGGACAGCCGGGGCTATACAGAAAAACCCTGTCTCGGAAAAAAAAAAAAAAAAAAAAAGAGTAGTCCCTGGCAGGATGTCAGCGCCCCCTGGTGGATCTGCCTCCAGGGCACTTGCTCAGGTTGTGCTCAACCGAGAACGGTGCTGGGAGCGAAAAGAATGGTGTAACATTTTAAAAGTTATTGCTCCCTCCCCCATCAAAGCTTACATAAGTCTTGGCAAACCACCCATGAATGGAGCTGAAGCTGCTAGGATGACTGAAAGTTCCCAGCGTACCTTCCAAGGCCCCAGGAGAGATCTTCAAAAATGTGTCCACATGCATTGCGAAGCTTGTGAAAGCGCAGTGTTTCTAACATAATGTTTTCAACTTACGAGTTACAGTCCATTGTCATGGGAAGCCATGGCAAAGACAGCAGTGGTTACTGGCTTGCTTCTCTTGGCTTGCTTAGTCTGCTTTTTTATACAACACAGGACCACCTATCCAGGGGTAGTAACACCAAGTCTGGGCTAGGCTTGTCCACTATAATCGGTAATTAACCACATCAATCATTAATCAAGAAATGTCCTATAGAAATGCCCACAGGTGAATCTTATGGAGATAATACCTCAGCTGAGGTTCTCTCTTCCCAGCTAACTCTAGTTAGTGGCAAGTAGACCAAGGTTAACCAGCACGCGGGCCATGGATGAGGAACAGGATATGAGTTGAATGGATCTGGATGCTAGTTGCTGATGTTGGTTGGCTTCCAGGCCTCAGGTGTGCCTGGTGAGAAGAGTTGGTTTCTAACGGTACCTAGTATTCCATTTGCCAGAAATACGTTCAATGATAAAGCGTGGATCGTGAACTCTTGAGAATGACACAATTATGCCCACACCAACCTTAGAACTTTGTCTTTATTGAGGCAAATATTGGGGTGCAGACGGTTTATTTTGGAAGCAGGACAAGAGACTCAGGGCTGTAAGGAATGGGAGTGGGACAGCATTGCTATAAGAATGTGTTCAGGTCACTGCTGTGAGTTAAGGGGGCTGATGTAGGAGTCCACCAAATGCCAGTAACATAGGAGACTTGTGCATGATTTCACTAGTCCCCACTTGCCACTGTGAGGCCAGCTGTCTCATACCTCTGGGCTACACCAAGAACAGGGGTACCTGGGCATACCCTGAATCTGTGGCATGTTCAGAAAAGGCTGAGGAAAGCGAGACACAGGAAAGAAAGTGATTGCTAGACTTTCCTTTACAAGGAACTTGAATGTCCTAGACCCTGGTATCCTTGCAAGTCCTGGAATCAATTGCCCACAGAGATGGAGAGAAGATTCTAGTACAGATTGAAGTTCATATATGCACAGGAACTCTGATCAAGTTCCTTGTAGAAAATGGTACATAGTATTTGTATATAACCTACACGCTCCTATGTACTTTAAATCATCTCTAGATTATTTATTGTGAAGTAAGTTTTTCACTACTGTAACAAACACCCAAGATAATCAGCTTAAAAAGAAAGGTTTGCTGTAGCTCACTGTCTTATAGGACTTAGCTCATGATTGACCCCCTGGATTTGGAGACACCATAGTACATCCTAGTAGAAGCATGTAGGGAGTATTCATTTCATGGCTGGGTACAAATGAGAGGAAGGAGAAGGAGCTGGGTCCAACAAGCCCTTTTGAGGGCATGCCTCTGATGACCTCATACTTTGCACTAGTCCTGCTCTCTTAACTGTTTCTGTGCCTCCCAGAAGAACTAAGCTGCGAGCCAAGCCTATAATACATGGCCTTTGTGAGGCTTTCAAGATCAAAGCCACAGCTCTTGGAATACCTAATCTAATGTGAGCGCTGTGCAAAGCGTTCTTAGACTGCATTGTTAGGAAATAAGCAGTTGCTTTTTCTTTCTAAAAGATAACTTTGATCTGTGGTTGAATGAGTCCAAAGTTGTTGAAGCTATAAACATTGTGAGTTGATTACTCCAAAGAGACAGTGAGCCTTTAGTAGCTTACTTCCTAAGGAAATTTGGTGCATAACTGTGATAACAGTCTTGAACATTTATATAACTTCACCCATATTGATTTATGTAGCCAAAAGAGATTCCCTAAAACTATCAATAGACTGACCCATCACTAGGGAACTATTGGCTATTGATGTATGCTGGGGGAATTGGAGACAAAGTCTCCCGTTGTATTCCCACTGGTGAGCCCACCAGACTCCAGTGGATAGCTCCAAATTCATGGTTGTGAGCCCTGGTTAAACTCAGTGGGTCTCAAAACAAATGTAACAGGCTTTAATATAGGAAAAGAATTTGTAGGGAGGAGGGGAGTTAGATGGAGTTTGAGAGAAGTAGGAGAGGATGGGGGATAAGAGCAGCCAGATGCAATATATATGTATTTATACCTGTCGGAGAATAATTTAATAAGAAACTGTCAACAAAATCAATAGTATGGAAGATACTTTATTTTTCTGTAAAAATTAACACAAAATCATTATTATAAGAAAGACAGATTATGCAGCTAAAGAATAGAATGCAAGAAAAGCTTGTAAAGAAAAGCATTTAATTTTGATGGAGTCCCTGGGTATGTATATAATATGTATATGATGTATATGTATATGTATATGTATATACACACACATTTGATAAAGCCTTTAGTATACTGACCACTGGGATTACTGGAAAGTGTTCTACTTCTTTTTTTTTTTTTTTTTTTTTGCAAGATAGGTTTTCTCTGTGTAGCCCTGGCTCTCCCGGAATTCACTCTGTAGCCCAGGCTGGCCTTGAACTCAGAAATCCGCCTGTCTCTGCCTCCCAAGTGCTGGGATTAAAGGTGTGTGCCACCACTGCCCCGCAAGTGTTCTGCTTTTAAGGAGGGCCCATGGAACCTGCATTGTTCCTACCTACACCCAGCCTGCAGCTGTACTAGTAGAAGTCTCCGCTTCCTGGGCCACCTTCAGGTAAACAACAGGGAGAGAGGCTCAATCTGTGGTGCAGACCCTGGTAAGCCACTAAGCATACTGGGCACTTTACTCTTCTAGAAGCCTCTTCTGGAACTGCTGAAGGGCATAGATACTACCACACTTGGAAAGATCACCTTTCTTAAAGGTTGTTCCAGAGTTGAGCAGAGGAGACTTGCTGTGGGAAGCGTAGGCATCACATTGCCATTAAGGTCTGTCCCCAACTGAGAGGAAAGTGGCCTGCAGAGAGGCAGCTGAAGGAAGTCTTCTGGGCCTGTGGCACAGCAGCCCCTGGAGTGAGTGGGTGGGAGGGCTTATCCACCTTTCTCTCCTCCAGTGATGCGCCTTCTGGGGAGACTCAGTGTCCTCCTTGGTCTCCAAACACCTCTTTAATCTGAGAGTTGAATGGATTCTCCTTTCCCAGGACATGAGGCCAATGGAGCTGTATCTTTTCCCAGATACGATTTGCTTGCAGAAGCGAACCCACCTGCAAGAGAGCCAGAGGGAGGAGACACTTAATGGCAAGGGACCTACCAGTAGGCCTGGGATGCCGCTCGGTCGGCAGAGGGCTTGCCTAGCACAGAGAAGCCTAAGCTTTACTCCAAGTGCCACATGACAGATCACCGAGGCACATGGCTAATCCCACCTCTCTAGATGTAGAAGCAGGAGGATCAGAAGCTCAAGTTCACCTTGGGCTACAGGATATGTTTGCGGCCAAGCCTTGTATGCATGAGACCTTGTCCGACAACAACACAACACGAAACTCACTATCCTGATTCAGTAATTCTTTATTTCTTAAACTTTTTATCATATCAATGCTAATATTATCTGGGAGAAACAATTTAAAAGAGGAGCAATGTCTTTTGCCTATGGGCTGCAGATACATCATGGAGCAAGAGTATGGTAGCGGGAAGCTATTCACTTCATGGCCAACAGGAAGCAAAGAGGAGACCGACTGAGGCCAGGGACACGATGTATTTTTAAATAAAAACCTACTGTCAGGGACTCCATTGCTTCAGCCAGGTTCCATCTCTCAAGGTTTACTCCTCCTCTCACAATCGTGCCATCAACCAGGGAGCCTAGAATTTAGCACTAGAGTCTGGGGGGACATTTTCCTTTCAAAGCTCAGCATCTTCCATGGTAGGAAGACCTGAGGACCATTCCTGAGTTCTTTGCTTCCATCTCTGTGTATCCAATCCCTTCCCTTGAGGTGGGTGGGACCTATCACCTTGACTGAATCATTACAATGCAGTGGTGATGAACAGATGTCACTTTAGTCATTCTGTCTCCTAAAACAGAACTTGGTCTTGCTGGTCTGATGCTAGAAGCAGTGAGCTGATGCTAACCCCCGGCTGAAGTCCAGCAAGAAGCTGGCTGCTCAGTCCTCCTCCTCCAAATCTGTCAGCTCAGGTGAGCGTGATGCTGTTTCCTCCGGTTTTGTCTCTGGGTGATCCCAGAGCCTGGGCAACACACCTTGATTGGAGTTTGTGGCATCCTAAGGACAGGACCAGGTCAGGCTATGACGATCAAAAACTTCAAAGTAACGTGTTTATCATTTTAAGTTTCTAGATTTGTGACTTAGAAACAGAATAAGCATATGTTCTCAAAAAAATCCACTCCTGAACTCCAGGCAACAGCTAACTATTCCTCTGGCCAAGGCCTGGATACTAATGAATAGAGGAAGCCTTCCCTGGAGGAGCTCCCGGTTAGGCCAGGAACCAGACAAGTGGAGTGACCCCATACCTGGAGGGCTGTAAGGGAGAAGCACAAGCCAAAAGGGAGGAAATACCAACTTTTCATGGAGGGGAAAGGACAGGCCCTCTTGGGAGAAGCTGAACATTTAATGGTAGGATCAGGATGCTTCTTGGGGAAGCTGTGCACTAGGCAGAGGCTAAGGTGTATACAGATGACCCATATAGCACATGGGGAGGAAAATGATGTGGTCCGGGAGCTACAGGCACCCAGAAGATGAGGATGGACAGGGAGGCTGCTAGGGCTTGGATCCTGAAAAAAGACACCGGCTGTGCATCCCTCGGCTGTGCATCCCTCGGCTGTGCATCCCTCGGCTGGAATCCAAGCAGGGTCAGCATGGTCTCTCCTGTCAAATGCCACTTTCTTGGCTTTTATAGCTTTAAGCGGGATTTGCTTTGGTAGCAGGAGCTAGTCTTGGTTGTCCAGTTCTCTGCCATCCCATGTGCATTGGATGAAGAGGATTTCCCTAGGCAGATCATGCAAAAAGGCCTGGCTGGTCCTTGGACCCAGTGACTATATCTCAACAGCAGTGTGGAAAATAAGAGAAGTGATTGCTGAGGGACTGGGAGAGGAGGAGCACACTGTGGGATGGGAGGGACACTGCCCTCATGGAAGTTCACCATGTCACTTGACAGTGATGTGTGACACTGGGTAGCTTATTGGCACTCTGGGGCCAAACTACACTATAAGTAGGACAGAGTCAATGATCAAAAGCTCTCTCTGGGTTTAAAATGTGTGTAATATTTTAGTAATTGTTAGAAAAAAATGACTGAGTAATTGCATTAATTAGTCCTAGAGGTTTTATGAAGTGCCAGAGACTTCTGATGTGGACCTAAAATGTTTCCATCCAATCAGACTTTTACTTTCAGCTATTGCGGTTCACACTCAATATCACCTTGTACATTCAAGTGTGTGATCACTTTGTTTCTTATTGACTTTTTAGTAAGCATACATACTGGGGTTCCTCATGAAATTTTATACACACTTTTCATCACACCTCACATACTGATTCCATCCCGCTCCCTTCCCTCCTCCTCCTGGTCCCTTCACCCTGAAAAGATGCCCTTCTGCATGTGAATAAGAACTTATGAGGTCTGTCTCCTTTTTTCCTTTCCATATCCTTTCTTGTCTCCTGCCACCCCAATTAGGTGCTATCTTTTTTCATATAGCCCCTTTTCTACTTTCATCATATACATATATATTTAAGTCTAAATTATGCAAATGGGAGGAAATGTGATATTTCTCCTCATGTGTATCACACATATTTCCCTTAACAAGATGGTCCACAGTCACCCCACTTTTCCATGAATGATGTGGTTTCATTCTTCTTTATGGTTGAACAAAACCCCATTGAGGACAGTGACACTCCTTCATCTGTTCTTTTGTGGCAAATAGGTCGCCTCCATATATTGGCCATTGTGAACAAGGCTGCAGTAAACATGAGTGTGCAAGTCTCTGTCGCGTGCTGACCCAGAATCCTTCAGGTGTACTCCAAGAATTGTACAGCTGGATCACAGGGTAGCTTTAGTTCCATGAGGAACCTCCATATTGATTTCCTCACTGGCTACATTAGCTTATGTCCCCGTAAGTATGGAATCTTAATAATATCCATCCAACATGTTACATAAAACATATACATGAACCGTATGTACACAGCACACACATCATCTGTCCATACAGCACACATCTACTGACATGTCACACACTTCCTGCTTTGTACTTAATAGCAGGAACAAGGCTCAGGATGACCACCAGGCTGGCTGCTACACTCTCTCATGAAAGACTCATACTGTCTTTGAGGACAGGGGCCTGATCTTCTGGCTTCTTTTCCTGACACTCCTCAATAAAGGATGCTGCTTCCAGGTCTGTGGAAACCTACTGGTGTTTTTTTTTTTTTTTTTTTAAACTTTCAACCTGACACATTTAAATGGTCTTTTTAATGATTATGTGGAAACAAGGCCTTTGTGGGCATTTATTTCGCTGACATTAATAAGAAAAGAGATAGGGGTGAAGGAAGGAAGGAAGAGGAACTTGAAAACAAATGAACTCAGATTTGAGCTTGTGGTGACTGGTTTGAAAGCAACTAATTGGCTGTCACTCTAACAGAGATTAATGTATTTATGAGTATGCACTGCTGAAATACTGTGTCTTCAATGAGATTGGCATGTCAATATGCTAGATAATTGTGAAGAAATTACCTACTATATTCATTCATTCATTCATTGATTCATTCATTCATTCGATTCTCTTTGCTGAGTACCCTCTGCAGGCGTCTCCTCTATCCATTGTCTGTTACCACTCTGATGCACCACCACTCAGGGAGCCACACAGTATCTTTCACTTCCTTTATTTCAAGCCAGTTGTTTCTTAAGCATACTGTGAGTCTTTGTCTCTCTTCATAGTTTAAAATATTAAGCCAGTATCTTGTCATTCCAGGACAAAAAAAAATTTTACAGAAAAATAGAATAAAAATTATTTGGAATTAGAATGGAGGAATCCTTTCCTAACATTGGGGTATTGGTCTTTTTAGATTTCACACACACACACACACACACACACACACACACACACACACACACACCCACACCCCACATGCATAAAAAGGTATATTCATCTATATAGTATTTTAAAATACATTTTTCCTAAAGTGTAATGCATAGCCTACAATGTTAATTCTTTTTGGTGGACAGTCCCAAGAATATGCAGAGTCCCAGAGTTGTGACATTGTCCATATAATTATTTGTCTTTCCATTCTCATCACATTTCCATGTTGGACTATGCTTTCATAAATGTAGATTTATGTCACTGTCTTTACCCAATGCGCACACTGTGCTCCATAAGGGTGCATTTATCTTACAGATCAAACTTTATTACAAATTCTTCTAGTATTTGAGAGATTCTCTTTCTGAGAATACCCACATCCCAGTGGAGGAGAGTACATAGGCTGTTGGCTCACTCACTGATACACTGAACAAAGTCACAGAACTAAATCATGTCCAGTGGAAGGTGAGGGAGTAGGGAGATCACCTGGGATCTCTGGATTAAGTCCCTGCTTTTTCTTGGACAAACTGTTTAGAGTTGTCTTCCTTGCTCAAATGTTGCAGTTACTTTTCTTGCTTTTGTGACAAAGTAACTGTAACAAGTTTGGACTGCAAGGCTTCCAGTTGGCCCGGTGTTTCAGAAGATTTCAGTCCTTCATAGCAAGGAAGGATGGTAACTTCTGGGGCCATTTCACCTGTGCCAGTAGGGGATTGGGGCACAATGGGTTCACATCATGCTGGGTCAAATCCTGGGTCAATCCAGGAAACAGAGCACTCAAGTCCAGAACCAGAGACAGATGTAGCCTTCAAAGTGACCTACTCCTAAGTGACTTATTTTTGCCAGCTAGGGACAGTCTAAAAGGTTTCTTCACAGCCTCCCCAAGCAGCAGTGTCACCCAAGGACAAACCCTTCCCACTGAGGAAGGCACTTCATATTCAAGTCACAACAGATGCACATAAACACCGGCAAGCTAGAGCACAGTGAAGCCATAAGTGGTTTCTAAATTCAAGTAAGCTTCCTGTAGTAGAACACGATGTTTGATTTAATTATTTGATGATCTGGAATTCTGCCAAGGGTCCTATTGGTCTGTGGTCACTGCAGGGAATTTGAGAGGACTGGGAAAAATTGACATCAACCCCAGGAGATATTGGCATTGGATTTCTCTCTTACTGATACAGAACTCACTTGGCTTTCTTCTCTGAGTGCTCAGTTTGATGTTAAACACCGAAAACACCTTTAGCTTAAAGGTTCTCAAGGAAACCTTCTTCCCCTTTTTATTTCCTCCCAGAAGAATCTTTTCAAAGTGAGTTTTCTCCTTTCACCAAGATTTAGATGAGTGGTTCTCAAGCTTCCTAACTCTGTGACCCTTTAGTTTCTCAAGTGGTAATGATCCTCAATCATACAATTATTTCTGTTGATACTTCATAACTTTAATTTTACTACTGTTATGAATTATAAGGTAAATATTTATGTTTTCTGATGCTCTTAGGCAACCTCTATAAAATAGTTGTTGGACCTCAAGGGGTGGTGACCTACAGGATGAGAAACACTGATTTAGACAGTGAGCATTAGATTTCACAGAGCAACATGCAAGTGAGATTGCCATTTTCTTTTATAATAGCAACACCTTATACATTTGTTAGGAAGGATAAGGCTTTAGGTAGGACAGGGGTTCTAAAAGTGTGTCTTTCAATGTGTTTTTATCACCAAGTATGTTTTCTGGAAGGACACATTCTCTGAGCTTACACATGAACAACCCACAGGATGAACTAAGGAGAGAACAGAAGACACACAGTATTACATCTTCCCATTTAGCCCCAGGAAATCCTGATACGTGCTATACCCGAGAACCACTGCTTCACACTGCTTCATCCAGTTGTGCACACTCACTGAATGTGTAGCTTTAGGAGGCCATTAGTGGTGGCTTTGATCAGATTTCATTATCGGCTCAGCAAATGAGCCTATTTCAGCCACGAGATTTTTGAATAAAGTAGTAAGAATGGAAGACCTCACAAAACCCTCATGTTTTCTTGGCAATGATGTCGTTAGACTCAAGTCATGAGCAGTAAAAACAGCACTCCACTGACTCCTTCCTCTGTGCTATTACAGGCCTTGACTGTACAGAGGCCAGTCATCTGCCTCATGGGCACGACTGCATGTAGATACCTGTTTGTGTAGCTGGCTCCTACTCCAAGGTAAAGCATGTCTGAAGGGATTTTACTGCTCTGACAGGCTCCTGTCTATGTCATTCAGAGGCCCGAATGTTGGTTAATCCATGGTATCCCCAGATCCACTGAAAATTCTTTGTTCTTCCTTAAAAAATTTCTTAGAAGAATCTACAAAGTAGGAGAACTTATCCCTCTATTGTCTCCTGTGAGTTTTCTGTGGAATCCCTCTTAAGCCCTGATCCCATGGAGTGAGGAGGGCCATGGAAGGGAGGAGGCGAATGGCTAGCCAACCTAGAGCTTGCAAATTCCTCTTCCCTCAGATGACAAGCCTCAGACAAAGCCAACTGAATTGCTGTTGACAGGAAGACTTCCCCAGGAGGTGCTCCCCACTCCCACCCCCACCCCAAGCAAATGCATCTGTTCACCTCCCAAAGTTGAGTAAGAAACACCAGGAAGACAGAATACCAGCAGTGACTGGAGATATATGATTTGGAATCCTCCCACCCTTCCTTTCTATAACCTATTTTTTGTTGTTGTTTTTCTTTGTTTGTTTTGTTTTGGTTTGGTTTTTGTTTTTTAGTGAAATAACCATAGAGGTAAATACTAAGCTAAAAATACCTGTCTGTAATATTTTAAAAAGAGCAAATACAATTCAGAGCTTGACTATATAGAGTTCATTGAAAACTTAAGATGGCTTGATCCCTGTGAAGTTGAACTGCTGCTAAATTTAATGTAGGCTTTGCCAGACCAAAGCTGAAAATCTGCCCTGGTTATATTTTCTCTGAAGTGACAGTGCTCAGAGCTCTGTAGAGTAGCCAGTGGCCAAGAGACCTCTGCCTGAGGAGGCCATTGCTGTTTTCTTCAACCTCCTCACCTACCCCCAAACAGTCTCTTGGACCTGGCCGTGTGTGTACAGAACTGATTTAAAATCTGCAAACAGAAAACATGGCAGTGGTATAAGATATTGTTAAACCATTTAAGAAGGAACTTAAGTTCACAGATACAGACTTTCTGTGGTAAATGGATTATGGTTGTTAGTGTAAAACACTGAGTGAGATACATGATGGTTGCTGATTTGCCAAAAGGACCAGCCTGAGGTGGTGACTGCTTAGGAAGTAGGTTCATTGGCCCAAGCTATTCTCCTTTCTCACCTCACCCCCAGTCTCTGCATAGTTGCCATGTGGGGTCTCCTTAAGCTTTCCTAGGGATTTTGTTTCATGAGCTTACAAAGCTGAGGCAAATGGGGACCTGGAGGCTGCTCAGCTCTTTAAATACATCCATTGGTTCTGTTTTGTATTATCTCCAGAGGTAGGCACAATCAGGGCTGAAGAGAAATGAAGGCCTTGATTTATATAAACTTCTTTGTTTGGAATGAAATAGTTTATATTTTTCTCAGTTGGGTAGAGACAATTTATTTATCTCCAGGCATATATATATATATAACTGTGTTTGTGTGTCCTGCTCATGTGTCCACGGGCCTTGTACTTCTTTAACATGGTCGCTCTGTAGAGAGTCGGATGTTGCCTGTGAGTTTATAAAGGAGGCTTTGAGTAATTGCCAGAATGGGGAGGAGGAGATTGTTTTGCAGGGTGAAATGTGCGAGGCTTTCAAGGCCAGAGGCATGAAAGATGCTGACACCTGGCTGAGGAGGACCCGGGAGAAACTAGGTCTGGTGAATGCTTGTGGCTCTTCCAATGTCTTCTGATTCCTGTCATCTGAATATGGGCCCAGCTTCTGAATAGTCTTCCAATTTGATAGATATTGAATCCTAAAATTATTTTAAGAGTCAAGCAGAGACAGGTTGATATTTGATAGATACAGCAAATGAGTATGTCCCGAAGGACGACGATGGAAAGCTGTCTTTGAGCTTTGAGCATCTTCTTTGGGTTTGGCTTTAGGTGCCGCCATAGCTGACCCCCTTTTAATATCTTTATCCTTGGTAGTCTCAGAACTCTCTTGTGCCAAAGAAATCCTACCTCGGTGAGAGCAAGTATCCTATATGACTTTAGTTTCTAACTAGGTGGGGATTGAAGCAGGAAGGATCATTTGCTCTCAGCAGCCTGAGGATACGGTGAGTTCTCATCTCTAAGACAAGGTAGTGGAGCCTCACATTATTCTAAATAATAATAATAATAATAATAATAATAATAATAATAATAATAATAATAAAATATACCATTTTGGTGGAGCCAAATCTCAATAGCTAGCTTATAGTCAATAATTCTCTGAGCTACTCATCCATTTGATCCACAGAACTTAAATATTGTGAGTGCATTACTAAGATTTTTTTAAAAAACTGGTTGTTTTGGACAGTGAGGTGGCTTCTTCAAATTTATGATGGGTTGAGGTCTTTACTGCTGTTCATCCATTAGTCAGCACTGCCCCCTCTTTTATTCTTTCCTATTGAGGTAATTCTTCACCATGCTGGTGAACAGTTGCTGAGCCCAAGGCTGAGTCAGATCCTTATGGGCTTGTTGGCTCTTCCTGTACTCAGCCAGGGGGTGGGGGCCTTGTCAGTGCCATAGAACACTGGCCAAAGATGGGTCAGAATACCTGTGGTGGCAGAGGACTGCCCGAGGCAAACAGTCATCCCTCCCTGTGGGGAACCAGCTTTCAGGATTTTCAAATGGCACAAGAACTCTCCTATGCTTTCTTCTCGTTTTAAAATAGAAATGTCACAAGGTGTCAAGTATGTGGGACAGATAAAAGTGGAGCTTCTATGGCTGAAGGCAGGATAATAGGAGGGGAGTGGGACATGTGTTACTGAGCCCCAGCCCTGAGCTCCTGTGTGCTGTACAGAAGTTAGAGCGTGACCACTTGGAATTATTGGTCCTTGTTGGAATCTGAGAGGAGGAAAGGCTCTTACTGCAGACCTTGGGAAAGGCATTGTTCTCTCACAGTATTCTTTTTAGAGACATCCATACTGTTTTCCACACGTCCCACTTTCAGGAATCCTTGCAATTATTACTATTTTAAATATATATATACTTTATTATTTTTTGAAAATTTTATACATGTTTATGATGTATTTTGATCATATCTTGCAATCATTAATTTTTCTAGGTATTGGGTTTTTTTAATGGAAGGCATGAGTGATGGCTCATTTCTAATTGGCCACTAGAGAACCCAGAGCACATTTTGCAGGTCTCCTGGGATAGTTTCTCAGGACTGCCCTGCACATATCAACTGCAGAAACCACATAAAAAATCCTGGTAAATTTTCTTTTATCTTATTTTACCTTCTAATTTTCACATTATTTTATTGAATTTCTATGCTACTTATATGTGTATACTATTTAAAAATACTTCTGGGAATAAAATAGGACTAAAAAACCCCCATACAAATGCATACATATATTTTAGAAAACCAAGCAGATAGACTCAGTGACCGCTATGTGGTAATACTTACCTCATTGGGGTGGAATCCGTCCACAGGTTCAATAAGCTCCCATGGCTGTCCACCTTTTTTCTTCCAGTCCTCTGTTACTGAAAGGCACATAATTGGAGGGTTATTAGTGAGTGTTATTATACCGAGGACAAAAAGCTCACAGGATTTCATAAGTATCCCCTGCTTTTTTCTTTAATTCTCATGTATGTATGTTTTGCCTGCATGCATGTCCATGTACTTGGTGACAATGGAGACTAGAAGAGGGCATATGATCCGTGGGTTACAAATAGTAGTGAGCTACTATGTGGGTGCTGAAAAGTGAACCCTCTGGAAGAGCAGCCAGTGCTCTTAACCACTGAGCCATCTCTCTAGCACCCCCAGGCCTTCTTTTATTTCATCATGGCTTCCTCTGAGCTTTGCCTTGGGCTGGGAGCTTTCAGAACAGTAATGATCTACCCATTGCGTGATTTTTTTCTAAGTCAGAAAGGGCGTGTGTGAAATGTGCTGGGTGAATGAGGCTTGCACAGCAGGGATGGCAGGGGAAATCAAGTGAGCACTAAAATGAGTAACAACAATTTAGGTCCATCTGATCTTTTCCTCATCTGGTGGCACAGGCCTTTTTCAGACGCGAGGATGACATTTTGCTAACATCTCCTTTCACATGCTGCCATTTGCAGACACTGCCTACGTGTGTCAAGCAATCACCTCGAACAATCACACAGCGTGTCAGAAATATAATTGCATAAAATTATCTCAACTTTGCATTTAGAGAGAGCATGGCTACAGAGAAAATATTATGAGCCCCAAAGTTGATGAAAGTAATAAAACTGTCCGTCAACAGGGATAAGACACTATGCATGTCAGTTCCTCCAAGGCAGCTGTGCAATTAATTCTATGTTGTAATATCAACCAAGCCAGTAAAACTTCCTCATGGAAATTGCAGTCCCTAGAGAGCCTTCAGACAGAACCATCGGAGGCGTCTGCTCCTGGCAGAACATCTCACTTTCCTAGTGTTCATAGAAGCCAGCTGTATAGCCACGATTCCAATTGTTCTTTACACGCCTTTCTCTAAGTCTCCCCAACTTCAAGGTCAAAGGACTGTGCCATTCTCCTCTCCTCATCTCAGGGAAGAATGGAGACACTGTCTGGTGAACTCACAGGCCCGAGACTGAACTAATCCTCTGTTGTTTTTGTAATTACTGCAGAGATGCCGTCCCCTCTTATTGCTCAACCCTTGTCCCCGAGGTGGTAAATAATGTTCTCCTTGTCAGAGTTCAGGGGTGGAAATGTCATGCTGATGGTCCCCTAGCTTAGTCCTGAGCAGTGTGATGCTAGCTGGCTCGTTCTTTTTTTGTGTTTTGAGGTGGCCTTCACACTTGCTAGATCTCCACGAATGGCCTTGAACTCCTAACCCTCCTACCCCTATATCCCAAGTACTAGCCTATTTCCCACATGCCTAGGCTCCTTGGAATCTTTTATAGTATGTTCCTGGGTTTCACTGGTAGTTGATAGAAGAAGCTGCTGTTGGTAGATTGCATTTCCATTTCTTGTAAGACTCAAAATGAGCTGGTCACTATGCTGTTGTGACACGGTGTATTCCCCATATAGAAACCCAAATTAATTTCTACTGCTACAGAAGTTGTTTTTTTTTTTTTTTTTTTTTGAGGAATCACATGGATTTGTCCTTTCAATGGATAGCTAAGAGCTGCACTGATAAGCAAGCCATACTCACTTTTACGAAGAAGGGGGCTCAGTTGGTTCTTTTAAACCAAATTGCACCCCTCAACCATTTGTTTCCTGCCTTTGGAGTAAGCCCTGAAAGCTGGCCTGCCTCTGTTTCTAGTTGCCTGTTCTGGAGGCACAACCTTGGAATCAGGCTTTCTGTTTTAGGTTCAATTCCTCTGCATGTCATGCTGAGGCTCCTGTGGGCTACAGGTCACCCTTCCTGACCTCAGGGCTGCCTCTGCCGGCTCAGGGATGCTTCTAGCCCATTTCTCACTCTGCCTGCTCATCTGCTGTGCAATCTACCCATGCTTGTTTCACCTCCTTCCTCTTTCCTCTTGTCCAGGAGGGGATGATCCAGTTTTATTTCCTTTTCTGCGACTTGCTTTTCAATTTTTGAGCATTATATTAATTGTCTATCAAACCCACCTCTGGCCTGAACATCTAACAAGTTACTTGCAATGAAAGAGCCAGGAATTTGAGTTTTCTGTAAATGCAGAGCTGAGGTCGCCCCTAAGGACCTTTGGGTGCCCTTTATACTTCTATGGTATCCATCTCCTTTCTTCTGCAAATCTCACAGTGCTCTCTAACACAAAGATTGACAAGGATGGGGTGGGACAGGGATTCCACCTAGTACAGACCTCAGCCTTAGTCCTTGAGACTTCATAAGTGACATTGCTGCCACTCCCTTGTGTACTTTCGCTCCACTCATGTCCCTGAAGCTGTTTCCATTCTTAGATCCAGGTCACTTTCTGCTGTGTAGATATTCATGGAAGAAAGACTAAAGATGATCTTCCAACAGGATGTTGCATGGACTGATGTTGGGGTCATTCTCAAGTTCATACACTGAGAGCCTAACCCTGCTGAGATGGATGTTGACAAGCCTTTGCTAGCTAGCTAGGCCATGAAGTGCAGCCCTCATGGATGGAATTAGTGACCTCATGAAGGGGTTCCCAGGGAGCTGTTGCAATATGATAGTTCAAAAACCTAGTGAAGGGCTTTCGCCAAAACCCAACCGTGTAAGCACTGTGATCTTGGATTTATATCTTCTAGGACTAAATAAACAAAACTCTGTTGTTTATGGGCCACTCTGGCTATGGTACTTTACTATAGTAGCTCAGGAACGCTAAGAGATGTTCAGAAATTCACAGGTAGTGTTCATAAGACCAGGCTAGCAACTGAGCTCAATCAAGACCTCAGATGCAGCTGGCAAGAAAATTGTAAGAGGTGAATGAGGAAAGTCATGAGTCAGAGGCCTTTTGTATTGAATAGATGCATCGTGAGCTGTGAACTTGACCCAGATCTCCCTGGCTCATCTTGTGTGCTGGGGTAGGAAGCCTCACGCAGGACTTTTTGACTCTCCACATTTGCAGAGAAAGTTGACAAGTTCAGCTAAGATGGTTCCTTCTCCCACCCCTATGTATAATTGATATGTACTAACAAAAACATTTGACACAAGAGTGAAACTAGAACTAAAACTAACAAGACTCATTTTAGTACAGTTTGAAAACTGGCTCTGAAAGTAAAGTCAACAGCCAGACCTATGGATCCTTAATATTTCATTTTTAGTAAGAGTTATTAATGAGTACTTTATGTGTAATAAATCATGCATGTTTCAAGTAAAAAACAAAACAAAACTTGTACTTTTAGTGGCCAAAAGGAAAATTGATGAAAGAATTGCCATGATTGGGAGGTCAGGTAATTTTACAATGGAAGACAAATGTGAGTTTTTTAAAAAGTAGTTTACGCCAACATGGGGTTCCTGGGTTAAAGGGGCCAGTTTCTTGTATGTGGAGTTTCTTCTAGTGTGCTTTAATCTTGGCACTAAGGTTTAAAATGGTTCTAAAGTATTTCCATTTTGATTTGAATTTTATGTGTACCAGTAACTGCCAAACCTTAGCAGGCAGAGGCAGCCCTGCAGTCAGGAGCCCACAGGATGACAGGCAGAGGGAACTTTAGAGCAGTTGGAATTGAACCCTCAAAGGAGTGAGATGTTGATGGATCTCTTCACAGCACAAATAGACAAAATTCAATCATCAGAATTGGTATCCCCTTTTCAAAATGCACAGAGATGGCCATTCCTTCTTACTCCCATTGGAGGCTAAGCAATCCTACAATTGTGGGAGTGATAGAAGGGGAACACAGCAGCGGAGTATATAGCAACAAGAGGAGCATACTTGGCTTGCTAAGTTTTGCCATGCAACAGAGACCTAATGTAGGCGGAAGGGGCTGTTTTCTCCTTGTGTGATGATGAGGGCACTGGAGTCCAGGGCCCCTGTACAATGGACAGGTGCTTTAGCATCAAGTTGTTACCCCAGACAAGAACTTCTCCTTATCACCATACTCAAGCAGTTCTACACGGAATCAATAGTAATATATTCCTCCCTGCGAGGAAGCTTCCCTGTTCTTCCAAATTCTGTCTCAATTCTGCATTATAGTAGACGACCATGGCAAAGACCAGACTTCAGACTAACTGGTTTGCCATATGAAATAATAGTCAATATTAAAGGAACAGGACACCGAGTTACCAATTACACAGTCAGTCAATCCACAGGGGAAACATTGTTTTTCACTTAACTATCATGTTTTCAAAGGTACTTGTTACCACGTAGAAGGAGCCACCAGACTATAAACTTAAGGGTGACTAACTCCCAGGCAACACTATGAGGTTTTATTTGTACCTTGACTATTATTAGACAAAATGGTTAAGGATAAGACTCTACTTTTTCAGGAGAACTGCAACAGCCGGCATGGCATTTATTTCTTCCTCAATTGATTTTAGAGTGGGAAGCCCCATCAAGGTCAATGGGGCAAATTGGTCTTCTCCCTGTGTGTGTGTGTGTGTGTGTGTGTGTGTGTGTGTGTGTGTGTGTGTGTAGGCTAGAAATAAAGACAAGGCTACTCATTGAACCTGGAGCTCATCAAGTTGTCTTGGCTGTCTGGCTTAAAAGTTTCAGGTGTCTGGCCAGTGGTGGGATTACAGACATATGCCACTGAATGTGGGGCCTGGGGATCTGATCTCAGGGCCCACATTTGTGTGGATGGCCCTTTACCAACACAGCCATCACCCCAGTCCATCCTAATTTTGTGTTGTAAGAAATAAATTAAGCAACTTGAATGATCTTGGAGCATCTGTTGGGGTTTGGTGCATGATATATTTTCTTTATCTGTAAGTCAGAGAAATTCCGCTCACAGCCATCTTTTCAGGGAACCACCGAAGCAGTGGAGGAGGATTTATAGGGCATGTGCTAGCTCTTTCTTTGATGAATAGCAAGCTAGCAGATATTTAAAATAGAAATCTACATTCTGATCAGCACCAGGAGGTCACTGACTGCTTTTGCAGGCATACAGGGGAGGAAAGAAGACCCTAAGTTTACTACAGCTGGGCTGTCTCTGAAGCCAAGGGCAGCAAGAGGTATGTTTAAGCTGTCAGTGTGAGAATGGTCTTGTCAGCTAAGTGGCATTTCCTTCCACAGCTTGGGAGGTGGGGTAGAAAAGAAAAAAATGTTACATGCCTCAAGTTGACATTTCTCTGAGGCAAATTTGTTACAGTATGTTTAGTAAAGAGCCATTTGGAGAATGAGTCAGCAAAAAAGACAAACAAAAACAAAAAGAAAAACAAACAAACAAACAAACAAAAAAACAAACCACTACCACCACCAACAACACTGGACATCTGGCAATGAGCCCTTGCCTTTCAGTGCTCGACTCAGACTGTCACAGTGGACAGCAAGTAGGTCTTGCACCTGCCTTCAAGTGACAGGGATGTTCAGATACCAATGTTTCTGTCATAACAATGTGAAATTATTTATTTCAGTGTGATGAGAAAGGAGAGGATTCATGGTGCAGAAGACAGCTCTGAAACAGTGTGGTAACAGAGACGATTTTCACAGGGCTCCACAGTGTGGATTTAATAAATGCCTCTCCTGGGTTTTTATTTCTGATGAAAGGAGACCTGGGTGATAATGAGCTACACCTATACCATATCTTCTTCTGGGAACATGGGAAAACATTTCCCTCGGTATGAATGATGTCAGTAGGTGGTTGGACTCTGAAAGAGATTTGTTATGAGGTAGACTGGGGGGGTGCTTTACACTCAATGTTAATGGAGCCCAGTGGATGATGCCAGCTAACAGGTATCAGTCCTTGCTATTCTACAGCCCTATGATCTGTGTCTGAACTGAGATAAAAATAAGGCTATCAATTCTGGGCTCTTCCTACAGTTGCACGTCACAAGCACTAGGGCTAGATTTCCAGGGTCATAAGCTGCCATGATTTCTAGGATGGGAGGTTACTTCCAGAGGTGGATCTGGAATAGATGATTCTCCTACCTACTATGATACATGCTAGGATTTCAAGTCTAAAACATCTGAACTTGGCCACAAGAAAAGATATAATAGTTCCTGAAAGGGTGATAAAAGTTCTGTCCCTTTCAGAAGTACACATGACAGGACATGGCCATTGAATGCTGTGTGAGGTGTTCATGCAGACAGGTTCCAGAACATCATTCCTCTCTTTCCACTTTCTTCCTTACTATGTCCATCATTGTAATAAAATGTAATAAATCTCATCCCGAGGTTTCTACACCACCTTAGCTATTTAAGTTTCCCGATGAAGGACACATACACAACTTTTATATTTACAATAAGCTTTAAACAACGTAAGAGCTGGGCAGATACTACCCTCTATATTGTTAGAATCTACTTTTCTATCGATAACCCCAGTTATTACTTACTATATTTCATCTGGACTGCTCTTAACTCCAGTTGGGCAGCCCTCAGGGCCACGTTCTGTTGACTCCTAACCTGTGGTGGCTTCTCCTTCCTCCCCCTCCACTCTTCTTTCCCCTCCTGGTTCCCACCCAGACACCCGTAAATAACCCTAATGAAATCATTGCACCTCATACAGACACAGAGAGTGAAAGTAAAGGGGGGGTGGCTAGCAGGTATGGGAGGAGGACAAGAGGCGGTATCATGCGGTGAATATGACTGAAATATACCATGTGCATGTTTGAAATGACATAATGAAACAATTATTATGTATAATTAATATATGATAATAAAAACACTTAAGAAGGAATCCCCTCTTGGAGGTTTGGAACCAGAGAGGTTAGAGATAGCCAGCAAATTGCCTGCAGCACCAAAGATAATAAATGACAGTTGTAGAAATAACTCTGAACAATAAAAAAAAAGTCCCACATGGATGTTAGACATTATTAGATTTTTAATAACTTTGCTCACATTCAAGGATGGTAATGATCAAAGATCACTTGGTGGTGCATTTGTTTATACCAAAGATTCATTAATAAGTCTTTAACTCTGCATCTTAATGAGAGGCTATTTATCAAAAATGTCTCTCCCCATGAGAGAGATGTGTGTCATGTAGGCAGGAGATCTAGTAAAGGCAGATCAGTCTTGTTGAAAGGATGTTCAGAGCTGAAGTATTAGAGTCTGTAATGCAAAATGTGTCAGCTAATGTAATATTCAATAATTCATGATGGCCATCTGCTCCATTCCAGATGCCTGGGATGGGGTGGGGGGCTTGGAGAGAGGGACAGAGATGAGGAATATTCCCTCTGCTGCACACACTGAAGCATTTCATTAGCATCATCTCAGCTGGCAGGCAGGCAACAGGGGTTTTTCTCATGTAGAAAAATGGCTTAACAATGAAAATGAATCTTGGGAGGGTTACAATCAATAAGTAGGGTTTTCTTTGAGAGAGTCAAGATGTAAAGGATAAATCAGTGTGGCTCTGGTTAGCAAGCTGGAGTCTGTATGGCTACTTGTCAGTGACTCCTGTGTCTGGGGAGAATGCTCTAAAAGAAAAAAAAAATTTTTTTTCCCAGAGAGTTGGGACCCAGGTTTACATTTTAAATGGCATTTCTTTACATTCTACCCCTCCCTAAGAGATTTTGGCTACTTTCAGGTCTAGGCCTGTTCAAGGTAGTCCAGCACTCCACCAAAGCAAGAATGGCCCCACTCCTCCCTTCGGTCACCTTTAGTTTTAGCATACCTAGAAACAAGGCATCGCTAATCTGGCAAGAGCTGTTGGGTGATCCCAGCAGTTGTTTCAGAGATGAGGAAGTGAGGCGGTGAGTTGAGTCTCAACTTGCTTTTGCCTTTTCTCAGTGCTGAGAGTTATGTCAGAGAGGTAGGGGTGAACCTCCACGGTCTGTCTGTCCAGTGTGCTTTGTAACACAGCCCCCTCCCCCCCCCGCGCCCCCCTCACTGCAGCTGCTGTGCTTGCCTACTGTCAAGACAAAAACAAGCCACTTACTTTCATGGAAGTCAAAATCCAAGTAGAAAAGATCGAAGTTTGCAAATGTCTTGGTGGTTGCAATTTTTTTCAGTGTATTGGAGAGTTGTTCTGCTCTCTGGATGCAAGGGAAACAGGGAATTCCATTAAACCTCAACTCTGACTTTCATGAGACAATTCAGGCAGAAATTCCACACGCCACTCCACTGTGCTATCTATAAGCTATCAGGGGAAACAGCTCTGCACCTTACAGTGTATTCATGTGCAAACGACCAATGAACACAAAAATGTTACTATTAGTTATGAGTCAAATTGGTATAAATTAAAGTAATAAGGACCTACTTTTCCTGCATGGTTTGACAAAGATGAGGCAAATAAACTTGATATTACCAATGTCAGAGGCTGAATGAATGAAAACATTGGTTGGTTTCATTATTTAGACGACAGCTTGGCAATATGAACCAATGCCTTAATATGACCAGTATGTCTTATAGCAGTTTATATATAGGAAATAGAGATGGCACAAAACATACATCTTGATATTCATCCTGGTGAAGAATTGGAAACCACCATATATCTAACTACACAGAAGGATGGAATAAATCACCTCACATTCATATGCTGGACACAGTGAGTAGTTGTATCATTATAATGTGAGGAAACAATTTATAAACATTGGAGCATGTAATCTCAATCTAGAGAGTAAACCCCAAGATACTTATCTATGGAAATGATGAGGCACTCATATACTGATACATGGATGATATTTTTGTCTGTGTGCATGTGTGCACACTTCTGTAGGTGTATATGCCCATGTGAATGTATGTGTTTAGAGGAAAAAAGATAGCTTCAGACAGTATTGCTTGGGATCCATCCACCTTGGTTTTAGAGGCAGGAACCTTCATTGGCCTGGGTTTCCTCATTAGGTTAGGTTGTATGGATAGCTAGTGAACCCCAGGGGTTTTCCTGACTCCACTTTCCCAGCACTGAAATTACAGGTGTATCTCTGCTTTGGTTGTTTCTCTTGGGTACCAGAGATCAAACTCAAGTCTTCATGATTACACAGCAGGCACTTCACTCACTGAAGCTATCTTCCCAGCCTACAATTTTGTATGTGTGTGTATTATATGTGCGTGTGTGTGTGTGTGTGTGTGTGTGTGTGTGTGTGTGTCAACACCTAGTCATTGAGTCTGAGAAGAATATTTGGTGTCTTGCTCTGTCACTCTGCCCTATTACTTTGAGACACGTTCTCTTATTGAACCTTGAGCTAGGGTGGCAGCCAGCCAGCCCCAGTGATCCTGTCTCTGTCTCCCATAGCACTGAAGTTACAGGTATATGTGCAGCTATGCCCAGCTTCTTATGTATGTGATGGTGATTTGAACTCAGGCTCTCAAACTTGTGCAGCAAATGCTCTTAGCTACTGAACCACCTTCCTTGACCCAAAATTGTAGCTTAAACTTGTTATCATCTCCTCTCTGCCTCTTTGGCATATCCTACCAAGTGTGTGCCATCATAACTGGCTGCAGCCTGATTTTTTTTGCTGCACTCTGTAGATTTTTATATTTTACATTTTCAATATGTATATTTAATTTTATTAAATAATGATTTTCAATATTATTTTTAATTTTTTTATCTCACTGTATATTTTTTATTAGCAAGTACTCTATGATAAAATTTTATTAACAAAATGTATAGGTGGTGGGTCATGTCTACAATCTCAGAACTTGGGAAGCTGAAGCAAGAAAGAAAATTTCTGTATGTTCAAAGCAAACCTGGGCCATATAGCCAGGCTTGTTTAAAAAAAACATAAATGTTTCCATAATCTTTATAAAGGTAATTTACCACTTAGGAACAATGTATAAGATATTTTGCTTGGGAAATGGATTCTGTCAGACATGTGAGGTGATCCTATCTGAGCGACAAGTCACACACAAAGGTTATCTTCCTCAGCTCCCCAGTTTACTACCTCAGGTCATTTTACAAGCTGTGTGTGTGTGTGTGTGTGTGTGTGTGTGTGTGTGTGTGTGTGTGTGTGTGTGTGTATTCACACATGAGAGACATGTGCACTTGCAAGCAGCCATCCAGAGAGGTGGGAATGGAGAGAGGGCAGAAGGACACACAAATCCTTTTGGCGTCTCTGGCTCCCCAGATGTGAGATTTTGTTATTTGCCAGATTGGCAACCGTTATGCTGTAGAAGCCCATCCTGAGGAAAAATCTGCAGCAGACACAAAGACGGATCAGTGACTTTACCTCTGAAGTGAGAGTCCGGAGGGTCTTGTTGGAAGACATCCAGCCTTTACAGGGACTGAACTGAGAGATGGTAAAGAACACACTGATTAAAGAGGCAAGGCCACAGGGAGGTGTGTGTACACATGTGCATGCATGTGTGTGTGTGTGTGTGTGTGTGCGCATGCGTGTGCATGTGGATGTGGGTGGGTGGGTTTGCATGTAGGTGTGGGTGTGCATGTGTGCATGCATTTATGTGTGTGTATAGTATAACCCTGGGCTTACCTTGAGGCATGTTAGAAAGGAGAAGAACTGTGCATAGGTCACATCTTTGTTTAGCTGGCCTGGAAAACGGAGATCTGATGTATCATACAGAATCAAATGGCAATGCTCAGAGACATTTGTAGATGACCCTGCCACCCTTTTCTGATGGTGGCATTTGTTCTGGTTTGATTTGTCATTCAGCAGAACTTTGAGGAAGGCCCATACTTTACTTCTGTCTGAGTCCAAATTAGGAAGGGGTCCTAAGGAGTCTATGACCATGTACTTAGTTTCAGAGAGGACAGGTCTGGAGTAGTAGCTTCATCTAAATCTCTAGAGAAAGGGATAGAGTCTCCTACAGCTCTGAATGAACCAGAGTGGCCTGAACAAAGCATATCACCAGACAACACCTTCTTGGTAAGGTCATGAAATTCCAAGTTTCTATGATGCTCAGGGAGCCCAATTTAAGGGAATTGACTGAATCCTCTTTTCTGGGCTTATGAAACACTTAGGTCTAATCTAGTTATTCCCTGTTGAGGAACAGGTGTGCAGAATGTCTGAAATCCTGAACCAAACCCCTTTAAACAAGGCTGCGGTAGCTCAATTACACTTCAGTGGGAAGGGGGGGGGGCAGCAGATTTTTTTTTGTCTCTCTTGATGAGTTTCTCTATGGTTGTCTTACTGAGTCATAGTTAGGAAATATTTCTTATGGTTATTATTATTATTTTTTTTTTGGTTCAGGTTAAAGTAGTGCACAAGAATGAGGGGGAAATGCCGCATAGATTATTATAATTTGTATATGAAATCCACCCCATCCCATTTCTGAAACACTTGTTCCCTAGCCTGTGACACTTACTTCTAAGACAGTGTCTGGAAAATTTAAGAGGTGGGGGGCCCTAAATAGAAGCTGTAGGTCATTTGGAATACATCTTTAAAGGATATATCTTGTTTCTAGTCTCTCTCTCTCTCTTTCTGTCTGTTAGCCATCAGGTAAAAACCCCCTCCCCCCTCCACACACCTCCATCAGCAGAAGTACATAGGACCAAGCATTAGGGATTGAATCTTCTGCATCATGAGCCCAAATAGACAATTCCTACTCTATACCATTTGACTCAAGGTATTATGTCACAATGGTGAAGTCTAACACCCTGGGGTTCTTCCAGAAACTGTTGAAACACTAACTAGAGACATTGAAATACCTTCATTCTCCCAATGCTGCCCCTCTCCCTGTTTACAGATACACTACCCCAGATACAGTTAGTTTTCATGCTGTGACTGACATAAAATTCAACTCCCCCACCAGTCTCCAGGATGCACAGATGATGCTGTATCCATTAAACACTTGTCATGCTCTCAAAAATTAAAGAGGATAATAGACCATCTCAGAGTAAACAGAAAGATCGCCTGAAACAGAGCTATACTTTTCACTTGTACCTTAGGTAAGTTACACTGAAGAGTGGAATCAACTTGATCATGGAGGAGACACTTAAGCTCCCAGTGTGGTGTGGTGAGGGAATGCCAAATCTAAGAGCCCTAGGCTTCTCTCTCTCCCTCTCCCTCTCCCTCTCCCTCTCCCTCTCCCTCTCCCTCTCCCTCTCTCTCTCTCTCTCTCTCTCTCTCTCTCTCTCTCTCTCTCTCTCTCTCTCTCCCTCCCTCCCTCCCTCCCTTCCCCCCTTCTCTCTCTGTGTAGGAGATCAATGTCAAACACCTTTCCCAGATACTTTTCACCTTCTTTCTTTGAGAAAGGGTGTCTCCCTGAATCTAGAGCTCACTGATTCCACAAGACTAGCTGTCAGTGAGCCACAGAGATCTTGTCTCCCTCTCTTGGAGATGGGACTAGATGGATCTCTCTAATCATCATTTCCCTTCCTTTACTCTCATACACAGTGCCAATTTTGTCTCCTGTTTTTTAAGTCCACCATAAGCACTCTCAATCACTCTTCTACTTGAACACCCAAAAGGCACCCAGGTCCATCTTGTCCACCTGACAGTATTATGCTTCTCCTGATAAGAGCACAGGAGACTTAATTGCAGGCCAGGACTTAATTGTGGTTGAGCACTTGCATTGACCCATTGAGCATGGAGGCATGTACTTTTATATGGGTATGAGACTAATGGCTGGTCCTAAGTCAGGGCTGTCTTGTTTTGACCTGGGAATGCAATCTAATTCGAGGTTAGACTTTCAACAGCAGAACCTTTCTCAGCACGCCTAAACTTCAATTATAGAATGCATTTTCTTTCTCACAGTTTCTAAGAAGCCTGGTTAGTATACTACTCATCTTCCAGTTATATTGGAGGCAGCTCTCCTTTACTTAAATTCTACTTTGTGTAACTTAATATTTCCTAAGCAAGTTTTTTAGTGAGTCCTTTATAGCATAAATTTTATTACTTCAAATTTGTTCTGCATTAAATTCATATATACATATAACACGCATCATACACATTATACATACATATCAAACACATCACACACGTCTACATTCACACAGTGCACATACACACATTATATGTATGCATTGCACATATATATCAAACACACATACACACACATACACGTATATCTGCACACTCATACATATAGTTAAAGAGGAAAAGAATCTGCAAATATAATATACCTAGAGGGTGGTATCGGTTGTGCAAGTTATCCCAGAGAAAAGTTCCATCTGGTAAGCCATATAAAATAACATGGCTGCCATTGGGCAGGTGGGAATTTAGATGCGTCAGAGTCTGCATGACGTTGGCATACATTTGTTCAGGAGTGGTCATTTCTCGCACTGTGTCATCTTTCCTATTGGTGGAAAAAACAGGAAGTATCTTCATTATCAGGACAGTAACATACAAAACATACTGTATGTCCTGTTATTTGTACTTATGATGTCCCTCCTTTCTGGCACATAGCCAGACTGTATTTATGACTCCTGTGGAGCCTAGTAAGCTATGGAACTGGTGGTATAAGAGCCTCTAAAAATTTTTTTTTTTACTATATTGCGAGTGTAAGCAGTGTTCTAGATAGTTATGTCACCAGTTTGGGTTTGGAGAGTAAGAGAGAGAGAGAGAGAGAGAGAGAGAGAGAGAGAGAGAGAGAGAGATATTTCAAAAGAGCATGCAGAGTGAGTAAGAAGTAAAATTTTGCAACTTTATACTACTAAGATTTTAGAGGGTTTTTGGAGGATTTTCTGTTTGGAGCATAAGCTCATATACCTTACTCATGGCTAATGTAAAGGGTCTGGTATTACTTAATACTTATTTGGAGCTTTGAGACCTAACATTTACTTTTTAAAAATTGCACACAGACAGGCGTAGGAGGCAGAGGATCATGGAGAGATGGTGTTATTTTATGTGTACACACTCTGTTACCCTTTATTCTCAGTTTTTGTACTAAATTTGGGCATTCACCACTTTTCTAATAGACTACAATCCTCTGCTTACTTTTGCAGCTCAATTTACCCAAAATGATATTTCATAACCGCTGTTGTTCTCTATTTGGTAGTAGTTGTTCTATGTAGAGCATATTAAAAACACAGAAATCTCAAATAACTTAATTATGTATCTTAAAGCTTTGGGAAAAGAAAACAAACTAAATCTGAACGTAGTAGATGGACAGAAATAATTAGCTTAAGGCAGAAATAAATAAGCTATAAACAAACAAAACTACAAAGAATCACTGAAACAGATTTGGTTCTTTGACAAAATTACCCTTAGACAAACTATCAGAAACAAAGAAAGAGGAGATCCAAATTAATAAAATAGAATTGGAAAGGGAGCTATTACAGCAGATACCAATGAAGTCTAGAAAGTTATGAGGCTATACCTTGAAGATTGTATTTTACTAAATTAAAAAAATCTAAAAGAAGTGGAGGTATCTCTAGAAACATATAACCTATCAAAGTTAAACCAAAATGAGACAAATCAATTAAAGAGATCTATAAGTGCTGGACAGTGGTGGCACATGCCTTTAATCCCAGCAGAGGCAGGCAGATTTCTGAGTTCGAAGCCAGCCTGGTCTACAGAGTGAGTTCCAGGACAGCCAAGACAACACAGAGAAACCCTGTCTCAAAAAAACCAAGAGAGAGAGAGAGAGAGAGAGAGAGAGAGAGATCTATAACCAATAATATTATAGCAGTAGCAGGAAGTTACCCAACAAAGAAAAGTCCAACATCCTTCAGAAGGATCACATATCAACACTTCTAAAATTACCCCATAAAACAGTAAAGGAAGAAACTTCTAGGCTCTTTTATGAATCCACTACACTCTAGCTAAGGTCTCCAACAAAAAAAAAGAAAAATTACAGGCCAATCTCCATGACTGACACAGTCAACAAAATACTTGAAAACGAGTTAGTCAATAAAATACTTGAGAACCAAATTCAGGAACACATTAAAAAAATGTGATCACCATGACCAAGTTGGCTTCATTTCAAAGATGCAGAAATGGCTTGACATATGCAAACCAATATATATATAATAATTACATAATTTAACTTGGCCTAAGGAATTAAATAATTTAAAATGGAATGGGCAATAACTATTTTTTAAAGTGCCCAACATTCTCAGCTACCAGACCAATGTAAATTAAGACTACTTTAAAGTTCTATTTCATCCCAGCCATAGAATGCTACAATCAAGGACAAAAATGACAATAGATACTGGTAAAGATGTAAGAGAGAAGCAGGTATTCCCTTTCTATGGGGATGTAAATAGGTATGGCCATTGTGGAAAACTTATATGGAAATATTTTGAAAAATTAAATATAGAACTACCATATGAACCAACTATACCATTCCTGAGCATATACCCACTGAGCATATAGCCACTTGTCAACATTTATAGTGGGACAATCTACATTATTTCCTATTTTTTCTTATATTTCAGCACTCCCCTTAGCCCCATTCCAAGCACTGATAATTTCATAATTCTTTTAAAAGAACTCTGTATCATAAATAGCCACATTTGTACATTTTTGTCTATTGATGCTCTTTTCAAAATAGCAAGGAAGAGAATCACCCTAAATATCCATCAGCTAAGGAATACAAAATGTACTTCATATATACAATGGGATTTTACTGACCATCCAAAGTTTCTGCTGCTGTAGGTAACACACATTTGCTCTCTTTCAGGAGTGTTTCTACTTTTGTGTCACGTTAAAGAGTTTCAAGGACAGGGATGGATAAGTTCAAGGTAAATGAAATAGCTCCATAGTGGAAATGCTTTGCCTTTCTTTCTGAATTCCTGATCCTAAAAGTTGTCTTCCAGTCATTTACGAGTACTTACTGAATAGCCACATGTAGTTAGAGAACCGAGAGACGTGTGGCTGCATTATTTGAAGAAGAGCTAGCAACATCATAAAAAACAAAACAAAACAAAACAAAACTTGAAGGTGTAAACAAAGAGACAAACCAAATTCCCAAACCTTACTCCTGGAGAGACCTGTTATGCAAACCTCTGGCTTGGGTTTTGAATGAAAGCCCTTTGTCTATTCTCGGATATCTACTCCACCTTGATGTTTTGCCATCTGTTTTTATTTTTCTAACCCCTCCACAGGACATCACAAAAAGGGCACTGCAGTGACATCCCACACAGCCAACTCTGTTACTTCATCCAAATGCTTACTGCTTCTCTGTCCAGATAGATACTGGCCCGGAGGAGGTTGGCACAGGCCTCTAGCTGATGTGTCATTTGGCTCTTTGGGAAAAGGAAAGCAGGAATGGGTTGGAGGGACCTCTGGAAAAACACACACTTGGTGATTCTAACTTTTAGAGGGAGAGCTCCTCTGCAGGCACTCTGTCTAGTTGTAACCTGTTTGCTGTCTGTACCCAGGGGAACCTGGTGTAGGGACTGAAGAGATGTTATCTGGCCAGACCAGAGTTGTTCTCTTTTGCAGTGAAGGCTGGAAGCCACATCTGTTTCTTTGTTGTGAGCTCCCTGAAGTCAGGGGCTCAGGCCTTTTGCCATTGGATTCCATAGCCTGACCTAGTACTTGGCTCACTGGTGGTGGTCAACATGTGCTTTAAGAAAACGAAAGAATCATAGATTGTAAGGAAGACCAGAGTGAGCCAGGGAAAGAAGACGGAATTTAGTTAGAGATCCTCCAGCTTCTAGCTTTGCTACTAAATGGCAGTAGAAGAAATTCCTTTACTTTGTGAGCCTCTGCTTCCTCATCTGTAACAAGCAGCTAGCCATATTTGCCTATTTGGGTTGCTATAGAGATGAAATGAAACAGAGAGGAACATATCTTGGACTAGGCACAGCAGACCTTAAGGGGTATACACTCTTTACTGGAAAGTCCTCGTTGGCTCATCATAGAGGCATGGACCTAGGTCCTCACAATGTAGCATTAGTGGCTTTGGAGTTCTGGAGGGACCTAGGTAGGGACTGGCCCATGAGCAACTATGGATCATAGAGTGACATGTTCTGCTTTGAACTGATTTATCTGTACTTCATTTAGAATTCTGTGGAAGCAAATGAGCTTTAGTCCTATTGGGCTTTGATCTCAGCATAGGCTTGGAGTGGGGGCTCAGCAAATGGCTAGGAGCAAGGAGACCTCCAGCTGGCTGATAATCAGTTATGCTACCTTAACCGAGTCTCATGTCCATTCACGGCTCGTCTTTCCTGTTTTCCTAAAATTCTAGACATACGGCAGGCCACTAGGAGTTGCTCCAGATACTGCCTCATGCTTTGTTTACCTTGGGCCACAACCACAGGCCAGATACCCACATGCAGCATATTTTTAGGGGTATACATGGATTTTGATACATCTCTTCAAATACTGCGGGGGAACTAACACTAACGTGTAGTTTAGCAAAACCCCTTTTACTCTGGACCATCAGAATAAATAGAATAGAATGTGAATTACATGTAGTTTCTTTGCAAATACACAGCTATGCTTTTTTTTTTTCTGCACAAGGCTGTAAGAATTAGAGTGTGGCATGTGTTCTTGTGAGATGACTGAGCTTCTGTTCTATGCTGTTAAAAATGTCATGGGTTCTAAGTCTTGGATCTTGGTGAAGTGGATTTTTCTTTTCTTTTTTTTTTTTGTGATATAACCTACAGTTGTTCCTTGCATACCTTTTTGTTGTGATGTCAGAACTGAGAGCTCATGGATCTGTTTCAGTTTTTCAGTTTCACAGGCTGCTCCTGTTGACTACACATACCCAGGACTTTCTTCTAAGATAAATTCATTTGATGTCAGCACATTACAGCAAAGTAGACCAGGGTAGAGAGTGGAAGAGGAAGAAAGCCAGAGCTAAATCCCAGTGAAGTAGGCCCATTGTCATCTTCTTAGCACTTTTCTCATCCCTCTCAACGACTTACCAATTACAAACATCATTTCCCATCATGGCATAAATTACAATGGCTGGATGGTCTGATGTCTGGTTCCTAGACAAGCTGAGAAACATAGGGTATAATCTCAATTTAATTTCCTATTAGGAAATGGCACATCAATGCACAATACAATAAAAGTAGATTCAAATCCCAGCTAAATAGACCCAGCACCACCTTTGTAACAACACGTATTATCCACAAGCATAGATGAATTAATTGAGTTACTTATGCTCAGTTTCATAGGAAATCCTCAGAGCTGTGGGGCCAACTCAATTCACAGAGGTCAGGGTTTCCCAAGGCTTCTGTTTAGGACACTACAGCTCATTTTTGAATTTGAATACCCAAATAGAGGCAAAAATATTAACTTGCTGGGCATGGTACATCAGCACATAGGAAGCTATGGTAGGAGAATTGCATGAGTTTGAGATGAGTCTGAATGACATAGTTAGCTCTGGGGGTTACTGCATGAGGCTCTTTCTCAAAAAAAAAAAGAAACAAAAAAAAAACCTAAAAAAAAATAGTATTCTTAATTATAAAGCCAGAATATGATGTGATCATTATGATTTTCTAGTTACTTCTTCCAGAGCTAAATTTTACTCAATTCAGATTCATTTTATAATCCTTTGAGAACATGCACTTTCCAAGATTACTTGCTCAAGAAGACAATCCCCTGTGTCCCGATAGTGACTAAAGAACTGTTGATATTCAGTAGAAATGATAGTGGGGTAATAAATGATAGTTTAATTACTTTCAAGATAAGTTAACCATATTTAAAACAGTTTCTTATATTTATCTTCCACTGACCTTTCAATAAAATTCTTCAGATTTCTGGAAGATGCACCTGAATGATTACAATTAAGAAAGTAATTGTTAGTGAGTTTCATTGGCACCACTGATGTGTGAGTCTGACTGGCTGTCCAGACCACACTGATGATGGCAAGTGCTTGTTTCTGGTGATTTTCTGTGGTGTGTTATCTTGGTCTTCATCTTCCTGGGTTCTCTGCTTACTTGCCATTGTACTAACAGAACTCAAAGCCCTTTGGGTTGGCGGGTTGCTATAGAGGAGTAAATGATTTAGTAGATATAAAGAAAAAGTATCTATATGTCAAAGAGACAAAGTACCCCAAAGTGATCAGAGAGACAGAGAAAAGTACTCTCTGGGAGACACATCTTCCTGGAAGCCCCCATTTAAGGTCCCTGTATTCAAAACACTGAGTCCTGAAAGTTGAGACTCTCTCTGGGCAGTCAATTGCTCTCTGCTGGCTTCTAGAGGGAAGAAATGCACAACCTCTTGTCAGCTCAGTGCTGATGGTGCCCTATGATGGCTCGCATATCTTATAGGCCCTTCATTCAGTTCTACTCCAGGACTCTTAATCTCTCATTCTCAGAACAATAATGAATCAAGAAGTGTTATCATTCTTTAATGTTTTTCATAACAATATATAAAAATCAAGAAAATCTCTAACTTTTGCTATCCTAAAATTATAGGAGCAGGACAAGCTACTTGAGCCCATATAGGAATTTGATGTGCAGGCCACCCACAGAGCTTCAGAAGGACGAGACTGAAAAGCTGTCATAGCTGGATAGATGGGTTGACCCTCCTCATAGGCAATATTATCTAAGTCCCTTGTCTACTCAGGACAAGGATTTCCTCGAAGTTGTATGTAGGTAGTCATAGTAGGTTTAAAAAGGCAGCCACAGCTGCAGGTAGTGGTCACCTGTAATATATAAGCATTCTGGAAGCAGAGGATAGTGAGAGAGTTCAAGGCCAGCCTGGCCTGTGTAGTGAAGTCCTGTCTCAAAACAACAAATGAACCCATAAACAAGCAAACAACAACAACCCCCCCACAAAACCCAAAAGTAACCACAAAAAATGAAACAAGGAATTACTTATTTCTTGCTTGAATGCCTATTTTTTTCTTGTACAGAATTTTCTCTACTACAACGTCATTATATTTTATCTTCTTCATTCCTTGTGGAATCTCAGTTTTACAAAGTTACCTAAGTGGTTTGTGTTTTTCCTTCTCTACTTTCTCATCTTCTCGTTTCTTTCATGTCTGCTATGCTTTGGCCAGACTCAGCCCAACATCTTTCACCTGTCTAATCTCTATTGTTCTCTTCTGAAGGTATCTCCCCTGCTACTCACTGCAGATATGTCTGCCATTGGAGAAAATACAGACATGGCAGCTGATAGGTAATAAGAAACACAGATGGCGTGGCAGAACAAGGCAAAGATTTGAAAAACTTACACATTCTATACCCTGAAATTATAGCTTCACAGAAATGGAAATGATTGACCTTGGGATGGAGGACTTTTATTTATTCATTAAGGTGACCCTGTGGAGAACCTACACATTACCTGTTAAGAGAAGAAGAGTTCATGTAGACCTTTAAATACTTTCTTGTGTTGTCCTTTAAGTAGGGTGTACTGTATCACAAGAAGATAAGGTCTCATGACTTCAGCCTCACTTAGCCTTCTCTAGCTGAATTTTAATGTATGTTCACACTGCTGGGTTGGTGTTGACCATACCATCAAGTACCTCACATTCTATGCATTCTGTCAACTTCAAAAATAATTTTGATGGTCTTCTAAGTGAATCTGTTAAACTTAGGACCTGACAGTAGATTCCAGATTCTTCATAGAAAAAGCATATTTAAATATATCTAGAATAAGTCTTCATAAATTACATCATTACTTCAGCAAAACATATTGATTGTTTACTATGTTAGGTGTTGTAATTGGTTCTGGATATAGATCAGTGAATAGAAAAGATATAGCCCTGCATATAGCCCAGGTTCAGTGGTAATGACTCCAACCTAGAAAGAGTAACCATCACTCAGCCCTGATGAATTTTTGTTGTCTAGGAGTGTCCATGTTGTTAGACTTGTCTTCAAATGGAAGTTGGAGATATGGAACTTTTGCCAAAAAGATGTACTGATTTTAGACATTGGCAATGAATCCAATGATTCTAAAAGATGTTTTATTTCGTGATAAAAACATTGTACAGGTTAGGTTTCAAAATGATTTGATTATTGAGAGAACCACAGGGTAGCATGTATGTGAAGGACAGCATGTTGGGTCTCAGGGGTTTAGAGCACTGGTTGCCCTTACAGAGGCCCCAGGTTCTGTCCCTAGCACCTACAGAGCAATTCACAACCACCTGTATCTCCAGTTCCAGGAGATCAGATGCCTCTTCTGACTTCTAATGGTCCTCAGACACATGGGGAGACAAGTATACTCAGACACATAAATCCTTATAAAAATAAACAAAACGCCACATGAACACAGTATTTTTATGATTTCATGTGAGGATATATATTTTTCATGTGTGTGAAAACATTTGGATTGCTATTTCTAGAAAAATTTTATGACTTTTGCCTATTTTTGTTTGGGCTAGCACATATATTATATATTCAATATATCTATAAATTTGTATGCACAGGTATACATATGAGTTTTTATATCTGTAATAGATTAAATATTTGTATTGCAGAGAAAGCTACAGCATGTATGGAACAAAACACAGCTGTGTCACATGTGTCTTCCACTTAGCTGAGTCCTCTCGTGCACAGGATGAAGCTGAAGCTATTTGTTCAGAATAACTTTAAGACCCCAGATTTTTCTTTGTGTATTATAACAGAGGATACTACTTCTCTAAAACTTAAGATTAAGAAAAATGATTTTTATTTCTTTTCTTTCTGACAACATGGTTCTGAGATTATAGGTGCATGTCACTATGCTGAGCTAAAATTTTGCTAGTACTCTGTTTGAAGGTCTTGGTGGTTCTCCAGGGGCCCTAGCTGCCACTGAGCCTTTCTTTGGAGACAGAGTTAAGACAATAGTCTCATCAGTGTCAGTCCCTCATAGGTGGAGCCTCACATGGCTCGTTACAGCCTGTAGAGCCTAGAGAAATTCTGATGAAAATGTTTCATCATATATTGTTGTGACACTTGCTATGAGTTTCTCAAGCATGTGGCTCACAGAGGGTCTTGGGCCACCAAGCCATTCATGAAGCAAAAGTCTTTAAAATAATGGCCATTCCAGTATGACAGAATGTTAGGACACTACTTCTCTAAACATTTAAGATTGAAAAAATGATCTTTATTTCTAGATTTCCAGGGTTTTCTAGATGTCTTCTGCCAGTGAGGCCTCCACCACCTCTTGTCTGGATCCACATTCTTTTTCTGCTATTTTGTGTGTACTGTTCATAGGTGAGTGTGCAGATATGTGTGTCTGCCTGTAAATGTGGAGGCCAGAGGAGTATACTAGAGGTTTCCCTCTACTATTCTCTGCCTAATTTGAGAAAGGATGTCTTACTAAACCAGAAGTTGGCCATTTTGACTAGCTGCCTGACCAAGAAGCTCTTGAAATCTACCTGTCTCTCCACTGCCCCTGAATGCTGGGGCTTCAAGCACAAACAATCATGTCTAGCTTTTTATATAGGCGCTCAGGATTTGAACACAGGCACTCATGCTTGTAGAGAAAACACTCTTACTGACTGAAACAACTCCTTGGCCCCTTTCTGCTCTTTAAAACATCTATTACTGAAAGCACAGTGCAGATTTTGTGAGCTTGTCTTAAGCCACGACTCCTGCCATCTGCCACTATGGCTCTTTCTCATCATGAGTGGGAGCTCCTCAAACCATCCATTCACTCAGGAATGGACTCTGGTCTGTCCCTCCTCTTTTATGAGGTTTCCTATTTTTCATTGCTTTTAAAGCTAGAGATATTCACGCACCACCCACCTCTTCTGACAGCAGTATCCTGTTTTCTCCAGGTCACTACATGACTAGTCTAGTAGACCATGCCTGCATATCTTCTGCCAACTTCCTTTCTCCACATAAACTAGATTTTAAATGATATAGATTTTTCTTATAGTTTTATAATTCATCAAGAATTTTCAGAAGAATAATTTGTTGAAAAAATGATAATTTTACATTTTTTTCTCTTCTAAAAATGTTTGTTTGCACTAAACAGCATCATTCAGACTAAGATATTGATCTTGAGTCCCAGATCCCAAGCACTTAGCAATCATATGTTGTGACAGTTCCTGACAGTTGTTTCTACTACTGAGGATGCTTCACATGACAAATGTTCCAGTTACAAACAAGATAAATTCCCTAAAATTATTTGAATAGGGTAGACTATACTTCCAATTGTGGCTGTCTTCTACCTCCCAGGGACAGTGCTTTGCAAGCACCCTTCCCCTGTGTTGAGAGATGGAGAACTTGGCATCTCCCCAAACCTGTTTTGCTCTTAGGCCCTACCCACCACACTTACTGTCTCTTTACACCTTTTAGATACTGCTCAAACTTTAACTTTGCTGTGAAATCTACTTCTCTAGAATTAGGTATCTCTCACCTCCAGAGGGTGCAACTTACTTTTGTCCTGGTGACATTCCAACAGAACTGTGATTGTTTTCTTGTTTGTCTCTCTTTTGGTTTTAGAATAATCTCCATGGAAGTAGGGGCCTTTACCTTGCTCATCTTCCTATTTCTAGAACCCACTGGAATTACTGAACAGGAACAAAGTAAAGAACAAAGGCAAGGCACATCCAGGCTTATATAAATCTCGAGAGTATTTAAGATGTCAATAGATATAGCAGATAGCTTTCTGTTTGATGACTTTTATCTGAAGCTCTAAACAAAACAGATTATTGAAAAGAGATGACCTATACCTTCACCACACTGATAAGTGCATTTATTTGAAGTAAAAAATTTGCAATGCAGATGTGCTGATGCTAGCTTGGTGAGATTTTGACAAACAGCAGGACCTGAATTTTTCACATAGTTACTGTCATGAGACTTGCTCCTTCCTAGATCAGTTTGTCTTGGTTTCTTCTTGTTGAGATGATAAAATACTCTGACAAAAGCAACTTTGGGGAGAAGAATTTATTTTAGTTTACAATTCAAAGCATAATACCTCATTGTGTTAGGTAAGTTAAGATAGCAGGAGCCTGAGGTATCTGGTTACACTATATCTGTAGTCTAAAGCAGAGAGAAAATAAATTCATGCATGCTAGAGCTCAGCTCTCTTTCTCTACTTCTGTATAATCCAGGATCCCTGTGTAGGGAATGGTGCTACCCATAGTGGATGGATCTTCCCACCTCAATTAATATAATCAACACCTCAACCCTGAACATGAAAGGAGGCTCATCTCCCAGGTGATTTTAGACTTTGTCAAGGTGGCAATTAATACTAACCATCACAAGGATGTATGATTAAATCTAAAGAAATCGTTCTCCATTGTTTTAGGATTAGTTGAATTCCAAACTCTTGTAAGAATTAAACATGGTGAAAAGCTAATACATATGAAAGAATAATTTTTCTTCTATATCATATATGTGTCATATTGAATTTTTTCTCTTAAAAGTTCCTATTATTATTAAATACTGTATATTCAAGATATATTAGATTCTTATAAGAAAACAATTTTCAGCTGTAGTCACTGAGTGCTTTTATATCATTTTGTTTTCAGAGTGAGTATTTAAGACTTGGATACTAAAGACTCTCTCTAGTGCTTTGACCACATTATTTCAGGCTCCCCAAACAGAAATGTCCTAGATGTTCTGCTATAAATAATCTTTTCCATCTCCTTTCAAGGTTTTGGGTTATGATCAAATACTCAGTCCAATAGTGGTGCTCCCCACATGATTCCTGGGGCCCTATTTCAGTGTGACACAGCTGACCTTAGAAATTCCCGCCAGTGCTGTTCTTGTGGCTTTTGAAAATATTTTAAACATTTTCATTTTGAAATGATTGAAAAGTTCTATAAAAATAGGACAAAGATATATACACACCTTTAACCTAAATTTTTCTAAATATATGCATCTACAATAATTATAATGATCAAAACTACAAAACTAACATGGGTACAGTACTGTTGTCTAATCTGCATACCTAACTTAAATGTCACAGATGACCACTTTCTTGCCTAGGTCTAATTTACTTTACTTGGATCTCAGGCCTCTTTAGTCTGCCTTAATCTGGAAATATTGCTCAGTCTCTGTCCTTATGACCTTGACATATTTTGATGCTACTGGGCAATTCTTAAGTGACTTTCAGTTTGGGTTTGTCTTAATGTTCCTCATGACTAAACTCAGGTTATGCAATTATTTTGGCAAAAATACAATTCCAGAAGCTCAGTTAGCTTAAGGTAAAAAACTTATTTTGTTCCAGAATAGAGATCATGGGAGGTCTAAAAATAAGGAGTCCTTACGTGTGTAAATGAATTCAGCTTAGCCTGCAATAATATACTTTTTATAGTTCAATTATAGTTTGTCTCCTTATCCTTTTCTTTTTTGCTTTTATTCCTTCTCAGGGAGACAAAGAGAACTGGCCCAGAGTGTTGAGTTAAGGTATCTAATTCTGACAATTCCCCCCGGATTGCCAAGACAATCCAAGATGGTGCTTTTTCAGGCCAGAATCTAGAAAGGGGAAAGTGTGCCATGACTTTTGAGATTGTGACCTTCAGTAGGAGACAGATATGATTAAAAGTCTATCCCTCATGAGGTAATGGATCATGGGAATGTTATATAACTTTCTGAGCCCCATTTTCCTCATCTGCAAAATAGAGTTGCTTTGTGGATTCACTAGGAGAGCACATGTCTTTAGAGCTGGTACTTTTTCTCCCTTGAGTTTTAAGTAGCAGTGAGAAATAAGATAGACAATCAGTAGTTGGGTGTGGTGATGTATGTGCAAGGTGGGAATTCATGAGACAGTGGAAGGCTTAGTGTCCTGTATTGTGGTTTACAGATATGGTCCTATAAGCTTTGTTGATGGCTACCTAGTCTGCTGGTGGTATGTCACTGGCAGCAGGAGACATAACTCACTGTTGTTAGCTGTTCAGTAGACAAGATGTAGACTAACTTTACAGAAAAGAATTTCAGGATAAGTCAGTATCAAGAATTTTTTTTAAAAGGACAACTGGGCAGTGGTGGCACACACCTTTAATCCAAGCATTTGGGAGGCAGAGACAGGTGAATTTCTGAGTTCAAGGCCAGCCTGGTCTACAGAGTGAGTTCCAGGACAGCCAGGGATATACAGAGAAACCCTGTCTCGGAAAAAAAAAAAAGGACAGAAGTGCACACCCAAGAGTAGCTATGTGGAGAGAGTGGTTCTAAATGTCCTAAAATAAAGTATGCAAATACAGTGTGTGTGTGGCTTTTGAAGTTACGTTGTTCAAAGTATAGAATCAAAAGATTAACTAAAAATGTTTTGATATACTTATTTTTACCTAATAATTTTTTTCTTTAGTAAATTATAAAGTAGTTCATGTAGTATTTCTGTACAGGTTTATAGAAAGAATGCTAATGGTATGAAAATGTAAGTCAGAATGGTCAAAGTAAGTCTCGGGTCCAGAGGTCACAAGAGGTCAATAGACATATTTGGACTGTCAATACGGCTCATAGCTTTGAATCAAGGAGCAGGGTGGGTGTGGTAGACAGGTGAAGAGGCAAACTTGAACTTTGGCAGTTTACAGTCTCCAGGAACTACTCTGGGCTCTTCACAGGGATTCCTGCTCCCCACTTTCTCTGTAATGGGCACACAGGGAGAGAATCCCTCTCCCTCTGTAGTGGAAAGCTTAATCCCATGGAAAAACATGTCTTCAATATTTTAGCATTTCTGAAAGCAAACACCTCACAATCCAGGTGCTTATATGAAAGTTTTGCTGGACTTCCAAAAACAAAATGAGAAAGATTGTCAGTGCAGAGTATCCCAAGCTTATAAAATCTCATTTGGCATCCAGAAGGAACGCTCAGGAGCATCCTGTAAACCCGACAGTGTTTTCCTCTGTGGACTGTGAGCTGGAGTAGTAGGCCATTGAGGCTCAGGAGTAGAGTTTGTTTGTTTTAAAAGCAGAGGAGTTTTATTTATTTCAAAAGATGACTTAATAGATTTTTATTTACTTAAAAATATGATTAATATCACTTCCCCTAGTCCTTGGTCATCACCAAGTCATCCTTTGCTTCTGTGAATTTGGGTACTTTAGATGCTTCAGAGAAGCAGGAGCTTCAAGGTTCATTTATCATTGGGTAAGGCAGGATTCCCTTCTTATTAAAAGGCTGAATAGTATTGCATTGCATTTACATATATTTTCTCCATTCATTTACATGTTGGTGGACATTTAGCCTGGTTCTACATCTTGGTTGTTATTAATGATGATGTAGTGAACAAGGGAATGCCATGATCTCTTTGAGAACCTGTTCTTAATACCTTGTATAAATAAATATTCATAAGTGGGATTGGTTAATCATACAGTATTTCAAGTTTTCATATTTAGAGAAATTATCCTGCTACCTTCTATAATGGATAGATGACTTTACATCCCTCTTTACATGACTCTGATTTTTCCATGTCCTAGGCAATCCTTGGCATTAGCTTTTTATATATACAATGGCCATCCCAGCAGGTGAGAGGTGGTATCTTAGAGTGGTTCCTGCCTTTGATATTAAAGGAAGGAAATGACTGTATTCTAGTTGTAAAGGACTACTGACCATGCTTCAATTCTCTTCAAAGGTTGAAAATAACTTGAGAGCTTTTAGGTTAAAGAGAAAAAAGTGTTAGTTGGGCAAATCCCTGCTTATCAATGCTAACTAAAGTGGGCATTAAACAAATGGCTACTGGCCTCACATGCCTTCTGATTCCTGTCCAGCTGCGAACTAGACTTAAAGTGAGTGACCCTCCTTAAGCCCAAGAAAGCTCAACTTCAGCCTTGACAAATAACTTGTGTGACATATTTGGCTCTCCTGGGTGTGTGTGTGTGTGTGTGTGGGGGGCATGGAATCAGTCAAGAACACAGAGGGCTGAACCTGCTAGTTTCTGCATCCTCTGTAAGCATGAATCCTGAAGACTAGTGAACACTCCGATGTATGAAGTGGATCACTATAGCCTGGGAAAGACAGGTAGCTCAGGGCACCACTGCTTCTAAGATAGCCTCCAAAGATGGGTGCTAACTACCTCCCCAATGGTCTATTTTCTAAGGGATGAGCTCTTTGTTGGAGTCAGGGTGACATGTCAAGTTCAGTTCTCCTACAATTTATCAAACTTCAGCCTTCAGCATGGTCCTGAGCTCAAGAAGCCAAGGCTATTTTCCAGCCCCTCCCCTCAGCAGTCCTACTATCCTCTGAAATTCATCGCTCACCCCTCCAGTCTGCTCCAGTGCCAGTGGAGTGAGGAATGACCCTTTTGCTTCCTATTCTTGGCAGGGTGTAGCTCAAGGACTTCCTGTCCTAAAGACTCTTTTCCTTGTCTGGTCATCTCTCTGTTCCCTACCTTAGCTCTTGCTCTCAATCATAGACTTGCCATCTTCAGCTCCTGTCATTTCTCATCCCTCTGCTGCCCCATCCATCACTGTTTCCTGCCTGCCTGCTAGTGTCTGCAAGGACCTGGATGCCTGGCTCATGCACTGCTGCTCCATCTTTGAGAGTCCTGGCTCATATCATTGATAAATCTCTTTTATATTTACTTGCTATGTTTTAGGACATTTGACATGGAAATGTGACTGATTTAAAACTACTGGATGCATAATAGTACAGATGGGACTGACAGCCATTGTTTCTATGGTGCTCAGATAATGGATGTTTGAAAATGTTGAAGAAGTTGTGTCTCCTGATCCTCCTGCTGCCCATCTCTCCACACCAAGCCCTGTGGCACTCACGAATTCTGCTGATATCTCTTTTATGTATGGTAGCCTATCTGGGTCTAACAGGTCCCGGGCTTTATGATGCTTGTACAATAATAATATAGCAGGAAGCTAGAACCACAGTAGCCAAGGGGGCTGTCCTCACTCATTACTACACCGACTTTGGATTCTGTATCTCTCCAAAGAAGAATGGGTGTAGACGATCCACTCAAGCAGGTTTGTCATCCAGGCCACACCAAGTCAAGATACTGGTATCACATCCTAGGTCCAATCCTAAAGTCAGTTCTATTTTTATTCTTCAAGGAAAGATTTTTGTAAGTTAACCAGAGGGAGAGGCCTCTGTTTCCTGGATTTCACTCCCTTCTCTGAGAGGTAAGGTGAGAGACTAGCCAAAAAACAGCACCTGGCAGTGTACTGGTCACCTCTTGCCCTGTCTGTTTCTGCAGGTTGGAGCTGAAGGGACCACTGCAGAGTACCTCCATTGCTGATTATGTAGACGATAGGGTGGGGCTGCTCTTTCCTAAGCCTCACATCAAAGCATTATTCCTAGAATCATAGAGACTCCCACACTTCACATTCCAAAAGGCTCTGCACATATCTGCAGACACGTAAAAAATCTTTTATATAACAGTCAAGATGAAAATAGGAGCTGTTTCTTTAATTCGTACCACACAATTTAAAAGAAACTCTTTAATATTCTATTCAACTATTTCTTCCCCTTTTTCTCTTTCTTGCTGGTTCTGAAAAGTAAAAGCAGCCATAAATATGCAGAATGTGGAGAGCTGACTTTTCCGATATCTAATAAAAACCTTGGGGAGTAATTGAAATAACTTGGTGTGGGCAGTCAGGTTACACGCTGCATAATATCAAAAGAAAATGCACAGCAAGGAAAAGCAGCAGAAAATAGGAAGAGGAGCTGGAGAATAAAAGCAGGACATTAGATAACGGGTAACTATGGGAAACTAAAAATATCCTCTTAGAATTCCATTCTTAGAAGATCTGATGAGACTTGTATTCAGAGAAGCAATAATTCGAGACAAGGTGTACATTTGTATAATTCTGAGGAATGCAAATTGAAGAAAGAGAAATCTCCCCTCCTCTCCAGCTTCCACTCACTGCATAGACAAAAGCTGGGTCTTTGGCCTGGACTCACTGTGTGCTCCGTTGTGATGAGTATCTCTTCCTACCTCTCTTTGCTTTTTGCTGTGGAGTGCCTGGATTTTAAAGGAGTATGCATAGTTAAGGCAGCAGAATACACAAGAACTGGCTAGCCTTGTTGCTGGGGACACTCTTTGGAGCATCTCACTCTGGTCATCATGAGTTTGTCAAAAGATTGCCAAATTTTGGGTGGGAAAACAATATTGACATATTTGGGACTTGAGATAGATAGAAATGTTGACTCTGAAGTCACACACAAGGAAAACAATTAGAGGATATATGTCTGAAGAGTCAGACTGCTCATCACCCTGCCTTAACCACATACAACTATCCCATTGCTCTTTCTAGACTCAATTTATATATAGGAAACATTCCAGAAAAGTAGAGTTGGAGGGAAGAAAGAAAGCAACCAATCAAAATATCTCAATGATCCCCGGGTTTGTCCTACTAATCTCTTTTCTTAGATGGAGCTCTTCCCCATTTCCCTTTAAAAATATGGTAAAAATTGAACTATAATATCCAATTTATGGTCTAATTTTTCTTAGTCTATATTTTATCTTTCCTGTTTAAAAAATAGACTATTAGTTCTAATGTTCTAGAGGTGCATACAAAATGAGTTTCTGTTGTTTCTCCAGTCTATATTGAAAGGAAGTCTCTATTGCATTGGGGGCTCTGTGAGTCTCTCACAACAGCAGAGAAGTGAAGTAAGGAGCTTATATCTGTGAGGGTTCATAAGCAAGACCCTTGTGTATTGTTAGCTCTCTACTAGTTGTGTTCACACATAGAGCAAGGCTAACCTTTCTCCATAGACCACTGAAGGTCACAGGCAGGAAGGAGGCCTGACCTTCACTGATGTCTGAGTAGAGTTACCAAGGGTCAGCAGAAGTTTTTGTCATGTAACTTTCTATCTTTGTGACATGGGGCAGGCTGTTGACCTAACCAAGTCTCCTTTTTCTAAGTTGCAGCAATGTTGGTAGCCTCATATTTTTCTCATTCTGAGAAAAATGTTTTAACACATTGGGTAATTGAGTTGAGTGTATATTAGATGTGTATATTATCAATGTGTATATTAGAAGTTTTCTTTCCCATTTCTACCCTAACACTCCCAGAGTGACTGCAATCAATGATATCTTAGCTCTGAGAAAATACAATAATACTTGCTGAAAGTGTTTATTGTGTATAGGATTAATGGAAATATACATAAAGAAACATACTTAAAGTGAAATATGTTTCTCAAGACTTGGTGGGAGTTCAGTAAATGCCAGCTACTATTAAACAGTTCGGACACCTTTGTCATTCTTAGAAGAGTAGGGCATTCATTCCATGTAGAGTATGTATTCTAAGAAATACAGTATTTTTAGGTAACACATTTAGTTGAAACCCATACTTCTTGGACAATTTCTGCACATCTTTAGTCAGTGAGAGATGGTAACTCATGGGCATTAGCCAGTCTGTGGTTTATTAAGCAGGCGTCTTATGACCTTATGAGTCTTTTAAACCACTATGGTGGGCAGACTCACATGAGTAAAGTTTAAAACTCTGACCTCTGAAGAAATGTGGGAGAATGGTCTACTGGGTAAAGTAGAGCTTTTGCAGTGACCTTAGTTTGCCCTTGTTTAATAAGGCTCATTTAGGTCACGCTTCTTGAGCTGTGAATATCTGCATTTGTCTGAGAATTACGGGAATCTTTTTCACTGTTGGGTGACTGATTTGGCCTCCACATTCTCTTGTCTGCATGCTCTTCTCTTTTTCTGTCTGTAAATCTCTGGAAGGCCAGAAGACTGTGCTCAGAATGGGTAGTGCTGTTGGAAGGGAGACTCCTCTGTGTTCTGGCCGTCTAATGCTAATTTTTGCAGTAATTCCCCAATAAAGTCAGTTCTTACAGGTGAAAGCGTGACAGGCTACGCACCGTTTTTTGAGATACTCTGGTAGTCTCTGTGATTGCAATGGTTTCTCTTTCTCAAACGATGGTAAATGGATTGTTCTTCAATTCTGAAACAAATACATAAGTATATATTTAATATCCAGATAACTCAATGTTGATATTAAGAGAAACATGTTACTGTGATGCTTTTAGAAGTGTAGTAAAAATGAACTCAACACACCCAGGCTTTACTGACACAGTTTCTTTATGCTGTGAATGTATTGTTGGGTAGACTGTGACACAAGGCATACCCATAGAGGAAGGTTGCTGTTGCTATCTAAGTTTTGCTTTTGTATAGGTCCCTGCAAAGTCACATCTTTTTTTTTTTTTTTTTTCCCTCTCTTTATTAGATATTTTCTTCATTTACATTTCACATGTTATCCAGAAATTTTCCCTTACCCTCCCGCGTCCCCTCCCTGCTCCCCTACCCACCCCATCCCACGTAATGGCCCTGGCATTCCCCTGTTCTGGGGCATATAGAGTCTGTATGACCAAGGGGCCTCTCCTCCCAATGATGGCCAACTAGNTTCCTCAGTTGAGAGTTCTTTGTTTAACTCTGTGCCCCACTTTTTAATGGGGATATTTGATTCTCTGATGTCCACCTTCTTGAGTTCTTTATATATATTGGATATCAGTCCCCTATCCGATTTAGGATTGGTAAAGATCCTTTCCCAATCTGTTGGTGGCCCTTTTGTCTTGTTGACAGTATCTTTTGCCTTACAGAAGTCACATCTTTCTAATAGTTCCACCAAGAATGGTTGCTGCCATTTTTGAGCAACCACTGTCTTTACAGTTCTCTTATTTGAAAGTGGAAGACATTTCCTTTCTTGGCTGCTGTGAGACTGTGAAAGATGCTCCTGCGTTGGGGTCTGCTCTTTTCTGTACACACGTGTGTTACAGAGCTTGAAGAAGTGCTTGTGTCCTCATGGAACAATGACTCTATTTCCTGTTTCCCTGTGTCTAGACTGTCTGACTAATCTTTGGATAATGCAGTTGAACTAGAAGTGTGAAGTGGCATTTCTAGTAATCTTTATTAGGGAACACTCTGAAGGCAACACCTAGTCTTTCTTTCTTAATTCCCTCCCTGTATTCTGCTGCCCAGAATAAGAACACTTACTGTTTTAGACAGTGTAGTCAAAGATCCACCTTAGGAAGGTATAAGCTGGAGGACCCTGTATCCCTGAGGAGACTGGGTAGAGTAGAACTTTGATACTAGTAATAAACTGCATGTCTCTGAGCTTTTCTGTTCAAGAAAAGCAAACTCAATTTTTATTTTATTCAAGCCATACATTATCTCTCCCACTTGGAGCTGAATCTAATATTAATGGACATATAGCTTGGAGACAAATTTGACACCAATATTGGGTTATAATTATAGAACTTTTAAGCAATTTTCTTGGCTCCCTTTTGCACTATCTTTGATTTTGTATTTTATTTTTGCCAAGATTTTAATTTAATTTGAATGTAATTTCATGTTATGTTGCCTGTATTTTTATAGACTTCCTAAGATCTCCTTTGAAACAAGACTATATATAAACTAATGAATGATAATTTAACTCATAAATATTCCATTACTGTTAAAATGCATTTCCATTTTCATAAATTTGTATTTAACATCCTTGCAAACAATCATCCTTTTTTTTTCAAGCATTATGAAAATTAAGCTCATTGGATTACAGTACTTAGTAACTCTCTCAAATAATTCAGGAAGGTAAATATGGATGATGTTTGGGTTCTCAGGAAGCACAGAAGGAGACATTTAGGAAGACCTACAGACAATACTTCTTGAACTATTCAAAAGAAGAGGAGGATCAGGAGGAGAAGAAAAAAGAAAAAAGAAAATAAACAGAAAGAATACTTTCAGACTTTTATGAAGCCAGTCTCATGCTAATACTAAAATCATGTAAAGACACTACCCCCACTCACCTGCCAAAAAACCTCTCCAAACTATAGGACAGCATTTCTGATGAACATTGATTCAACAATGCTCAATAGAAACTTGCAAATTGAATACAAACATACATCAAAAAAAATTATCCATTACAACCAAGATGGCTTCATCCTGGAGCTGCACGGATGGTTCAACATATACTAAAGTCAATAAATGTAATAAACCACAAGATGAATGGAAAGACAACACTCACAGGATTATTGAAGTAGCTATAGAAAAGGCCTTTGGCAAAATTCAGCATGCTTTCATGATAAAGAAAATCCAGAAAGAGTAGAATTGGAGGGAATAGACCTCAGCATAATTAGATATATATGAGAAACCTACAGCCAGCTTTATCTGTAATGGCGAAAACTTGAAGCAATCCCACTGAAATTAGAAAGGAGACCTGTTCATTATTCCAGTCCCTTTCAATATTGTGCTTGAAGCTCTAGCTGAAAGAAAAGCATGAGTGAAGAAAATCCAAGGAATACAAATAGGAGAAGTCAAACTGTTCCTATTTGCAGATGACATAATATTTATTCCTAAGAGATCACCAAAATTCTACCAGAAAGCTTCTATAAAAATGATAGACTTTTAACACAACAGGTCACAGAATCAACTTTCACAAAGCAACAGCTTTTCTATTCCAACAGCAAACATTCAGAGAAGGAGAACATAGACACACTCTCAATCACAATGGCCTCAAAAAATAATAAATCTAAGAATGAACCTAATAAAAGAGGCAAAGGACCTCACAATAACAACTTCAATTCTCTGAAGAAAGAGGTAGAGAAAGACACTAGCAAATGGAAAGATATCCCATCCTCATGGATTGGTAGAATAAGTATTATGAAAATGATCATTCTACCAAAGGTCATTTATTGATTCATTGTAATGTTGACCAAAATGCCAATTTCACTCTTTATAGAAAGAGAAAAAATTATACTAAAATTATATGAAACCACAAAAGACCCTAGATAGTCAAAATAGTCATGAGAAAAGAGCAACTATGCCACAACCATGCCACATCTCAAGATCTATTACAGAACCAGTGTGTATGTGTGTGTGTGTGTGTGTGTGTGTGTGTGTGTGTGTGTGTGACAGTATAGTACTGGTACCAAAGCAAAAACACAGACCAGTCAAAACCAAAGGCAAAAACACAAGTACCCATAACTACAAGTACTTAATATTTCACTAAGATGTCAAAAATACAACGAGAAAAGACAGCATCTTCAGCAAATGGTGCCAGGCAAACTGTATGTCTACATGTGCCAGAATGAAATGAATAAAAGAAAGAATATTTATCACCTTGTACAATAATTAACTCCAAATGGATCAAATTCTAAACATGAAACCTGAAACATTAAAACTGCTAGGAGAAAAACATAGGCAGTACCCAATAGGAGACAGATATAGGAAAAGACTTTCTGAATAGGGACCCATTTACTCAGAAATTGATGCTAACAACTGGCAAATAAACCATATAAAGCTAAAAAGCTTCCAGACAGCCAAGGTAACAATCAACTGGTTGGATAGAAACTACTAGCTATACATTGGACATAGGATCAATATTCAGAATATATAAAGAATTCAAAAAACAAAAAGCTGCCAATCAATCAAACCCAAATGACCCATTCAAAAATGGGCTTGGAATTTGAACAGAAAGGTTAAAAAAAAAAAGAAATGAAAATTTCTAAGAAATATCTTTTAAAAGTTTGTTGTTCTTAGCCATTAGAGAAATGCAACTCAAAAGAACAATGAGAGTTCATCTTACCACAGTCAGAATAGCAAAGACCAACCAAGCAACAGACAGTAATGCTAGAGAAGGTGTAGGGGGAAAAAGATGGGCCTGCAAATTGGTCCAGCCACTTTGGAAATCAATGCTGGGAACTTTCAAAGGGCTAAACAAACACCTACTATATAACCTAGCTATACCACTCTTCCGCATATTCCTAGGGGATTTGACATCCTACTCTACAGATACTTGCTTAGCCATGTTCATTGTTGATCTATTCACAATAACTTAGAAATGAAAACAACTGAAATGTCCTTTGATGTTCTTCGGTTGCTGAATAGATAATGAAAACATGGCATATACACACACTGGAATACTATTGCTTTGTAAAGATTACAAGGGGACCATGCATAGGAGAACACTAAAGAGGGGAAAAATAGGGTACATGGGATTTGAAGGAGGAATTGGAAAAAATGGGGATGGCACTTTTGTTAGAGAAGGGGGAGAGAGATGAATACAGATGAAGGGTAACGTGGCAGTAAAGGTGTCTGATAAAAGTCATTAGGAATCATAATTCTATCTATCAAAAATTAAAAACAATACTTATAATTCTGTTTCTATCTATACATTATAGCTTAAATGAAACCCACCTGGGTTGACAATTCTCCCCCTAAAGAGATGTAGGCTACTTAATAAAATCCAAATACCAGGTATAACAAGCTCTTTTTTGGGTTATTTGCCAAGGTTATACAGAAGACTCCCAAAATATTACAGGCTAATACTGTTGCCTTTTGTTGGCTCCCAGATGTAGAAGTTAAGTCCCTATTGCTGTAAGACACATACTTTTCAGACATGGGACCCAGGTGACCTGAGACTTTAAGTCTCCTTCCTGAAGACCAGCTTTTGTTTTATCAGATGTTCCCATATATGCTTCTTTTTTTATTATTAGATATTTTCTTAATTTACATTTCAACTGCTATCCTGAAAATCCCCTCCCCTCATACGCTTCTAAGTGAAGGAATCAACCCATACTCCTACCCAGCTATGATGCTTATGAACCACAATAGTGGCCTGCACAGCATGATAACCCTAATGGTACAGTAGTGGCATGCATAACTTGATGGTACCCACAGCTCTTTAAAGTCTCTTAAGGTCTTTTCAACATGAGGGACACCATGCCTGGTACTGAACCTAACCAACTAGATAGTATAATGAAGTCAAAGATCTTGGAAGAGAGCCAGTAATCACCACTGTACTAAACTAGCACAATTTCTATGTTCTAAATGTTTATCCTTATATTCCCAGATACTTTTTCACTCTCATCAAAGAAAGTTACATATATTTTCAACAGATGGAGACTACTATAGAAAGACACAACTGATCACAATGAAGAGAACAAGGGTTCATGTGGTACTTAGCTTCTACTCATACATCTGTAATATAATTCCTGTACCTAAGGGTCAGTGAACACTGTAGAAAAGGGAATAGATAGATTGTAAGCATCAGAGGAACAGGAAATTTTCTGTGAGATTATTTCTCCTAGAAATGACAGAGAGGCTACCCTCATACAGTCTCATCAACATGGCAGCCTTCTTTAAGTCCTGATCAGTAAGGACACAAATGAACAGGCTAACATGGCTGGAAGAAATCTCATGGGACCTCAACCCTAGACAAAGAACTACAGGCATCCGGGGAATGCTGAGGTGAAGATAAATGGTCTTCCTCAGGGAAGTTCTCCAATGGATTATTCAATGACAAGTGGTCATCTCCAATGGGTTATCCAATGACAAGTGGTCATCTCCAATGGGTTATCCAATGACAAGTGGTCATCTCCAATGGGTTATCCAATGACAAGTGGTCAGTCACGAGATCATATGGATGCAGGTAGCATTATACAGACAGAATGGATTCCTTTTATGTAGTTAGGTTTGTATGTGATAATAATTAAAGAAAAAGAGACCATGACTTTGAAGAGAGTGAGGTTGGGTACCTGGGAGAGGCTTTTAGGGGGAAAGGGAAGAGGGAAAATGATGTAATTATAATTTTTAAAAAGTTATTATTATAAAACGTCTATAAAGGCTGATTGTGGGATGGAT